>RPOG01003280.1:0-67634 GCA_008086565.1 Thalassoma bifasciatum
ATGCTCATGTTTCGGATTCGTCTCTCAACGGGATACGCATGTAATCCAACATTTCCTCCAAGGAGCCATGCCTGAAATGTTTCTTCAGGAGGACTGATTGCAGTTCACTTGTGTTTTTCACTGTAATCTATCAAGCTGGGGCTGAAGTGTTGTAATATCGAGAGCATACAGACTGGATCAGGGGCTGCGGCAGGAAATGGCCTGCTGCCAGTTTGGCCCCACTTCAAGTCAGCGAGTAATTATATTAGCCTATGTCCTGGCTGATCTTGGACCTGATTTACTGGCCAAACACACACACACACACACACACACACACACACACACACACACACACGCACACAAACATAACACTCAGAGCTTGGCTTTGCTATGGTGGTGAGGCCATCTTCTAAGCAAGATTATCTCTTGCTGTAATAAGCAAAAAACTTTGAAGGATTAAACTATGAGAGAATGAGAACAAACTAGAAACAAAACACTTTTTCTGAAGCGAAATCTTACAAGAACAAGTTTACCATATGCATCTTTACCCCTGAGTCTTGTTATCCATACACAAATTGGGTTTGCTACACCTGACTAGAAATCCACTTTTATCATGCATATTAAGCTGTTCTAATTTGTATCAGCAATAAAGTAACATCTATTGTTTCATTCAAATACTGTATGAATACGAATATGGGCTGATCCTTACTCACTAATGCCATACAAACATTGACCCCTAGAGGCTTATATCTTCTAGCTCCATCTCTCGGTTGATTAAGAATGTAGAAGCTTTATGGAAGAGAAGTGAAAATTTTACCAAGTCTTATTCCTTATCATGATAAAGCCCTGATGAAGCACATGGGGACATCTCCTATTTTGTATCCCGTGTCAACCTTCCTTTTTCTACTCCAAATAATTAGCACTAACATTAGCTGATGAAATCAGTGACAGAGAGCTAATACAGCAAAGCTGTGGTTGTAACAATCAAAACAACAGGCTGAAAGAGATTAAAATGCTTCACAGGGCTGAGGGAACAACTGTCTCTCACACAATGATTCAAACAAAACAGGATTAGTGCAGCTTTAAGAATCAGTGACTAAATTTTTATCGTAGCCCCAAAGTAAATAGCTGTGAGGAATGACCAAAATGCACATTTTCAAACATCATTAGTGACCTTTTCAAGATTAGATCTTGCAAGTGTAGTTGCACGCACACACTAACACAACCACAGCCAAGACCGGCACATACAGCGACCTTGCGCCTCGGTGTTGGCACATTATCTACATTATTTCCATATTTCTTTTTTTCTATCCAGTCCCAGCTGTTCACATCTATCAAGACTGGACTCATTAGCAGCAGGCAATTAAGGGGATGAAATGGAGGTATTGTACAGTGTGTTATTTAAACATGGACACCCACCCAGACACACATACACGCACACACACATACACACACACACACGAACAATGACATCCTATGTGGTGTTTTTGTTCAGGCAAAACAGCAGAGCAATAAGTCAAGCTGCTGCAATACCTTAACCATGATCTGTTTGCAGCTGGATCCTACTGGAGTCACAAGGGGCTCCTCCCTGAGTTATCTGCCAAAGTGTTGCATTAAAAGAAAAATCTCCACCTTGTGCTGTCAGACGCGAGCTGAAAGTGCAGCTCTGTGAGACCCGCTCCCTTAACATCAGGAGACGCCCTCTGTCTCAGTTATTATCCCACACAGGACAAGTGCGGAGGGATTGGAGGGAATGAACTGTATATGATTAACAAGTGTTGACATGCAGACTGTCCTGCATGCAACCTGTAGTGTGTGTGTGTGTGTGTGTATATCCAAAGAGCTGTCCTGAGCTGCTCTGCTTGTAAACCTTATTGTCTCCAGTTTTTTTTTTTTACTTTGATTTAATTTTTGTTGAAGGTATTTAAGCTGAATCTCACACTAATGTGATGACTTTTTCAGAAACAAATTTTCATGAAGATTAACATTTCATATTTGTTCATGACATTTGTATCCCTTAAGTACTGCACCAGATTTTGCAGCTTCGTGGGCCAGCTTGTTGATGGTTGGTTGACATCAATTCTGGCTGCATGTTTGGGCAAAGAGACCAGCTGTGTTCGCATGTTGAGGGGTTTTACGGTAATTAGAGATGGTGACTGAAAAGTCTAACGTGTGATTGCAGCTGTTATTTCCCAGAACATCTAATGGTGTATGCACACCTTGTCATGAGATCTTGGCCTATTTGAACAGTTTATTGGATTTAGAAGTGAAAAGACAGACGGATGGACAGATGAGTGCAAGTACAAACTCACTCCTTGTCAAGAGTTACTTCATTATGACAGTAGGTGGTGATGCTCATGGGAAACAGAAGAACACTGTTAATTGCTGACAGCCCTTGGAGTCACCTTTATGGGGTCACTTTTGTGAGCCAGCCTCAAGTGGACAATCTGCAGAGCCTTTTTTCCAGAACCCAAGATGTCACTTAACATCAAAGTCTAAGGTCCATTTTCCACTCACATTGTGGTTAACTTTGCTCCTCATAGCTTGTTTTGCTCAGTCTGGAGGAGATGTCACTGACCTGAGAGCAGGCTCATTGAGCACTAACATGGTTTCCTCCTGTCCCATCCTGGAAAACCTGGGAAATTATTGACCAATTTTCCAGACATGGAAAACATGTGGAAACTAAGAAAAAAAGGTCAGATGTTCTGGAAACAGTGAAGTTATTTATTCTACCCCTGCCTTTTGAGAATATGCAAAAAATTACGCTTATGTATGTCTGTTGTCACCTGTTCTTCTGGGCAGCATAAAGAGAAAGATGAGTTGGGAATTATCCAGTTGAACAGTATAACTGCAGTTTGTTATAATGATGAAGTGTTATGCTGTTTTTACTGTTACATGTCATATTTGTCATTGTCAATTTACATAGAAAAATTAAAGCCATAGGCTGCACATTACAATCCTGGGTAATGAGAAAAAATTACCTGGGCAAATGCAGGTTACAAAAGTAAAAAAGAATACATCCAAAGAATGACAGGGGAATGTATTATCGAGTGATAGCTTGTCTCTGAGGCTAAAAATGTCCTTGAAAAGTCATGGGAGATCATTTCAAGGAAAGATGGAGAACCCTGGTTGTGATGTGGATGGTGTAAAGACTTTTGCAGTTTCTCCATGTTGAGGAGAAAAAAACGGAAACAAAAATCATAGCAAAACAAGATCCATAGATTAAACCTGTGCCAATGATATAACGTTGGCATCTGATAGTTTCCCACAGAAGCTTTACCTGAAGTGATCTAGGAGAGATCTCTTACTGATAGTATGTGAATATTTTCAAACTGCTTCGTATACATAGAACTTTTTTCGATATATATTATCTAGCTGCTTTAAGTGGGGTTTTTTCATGTGCTGAAATGATATTGACTGAAAATGAAATTTCCCTTGTGAGACATAAAATGTTGAACTTATGTGAACTTTGTCTGGAGATCTACAGTAGCTGTGGTTACGAGTTATATAGCAACATGCTATGTTTTCTTCCCATTACTCAACCCATCTATGTCCTTTTTCCCATGTCTGCTGCCCTGCTCTGACATACCCTGCCTGCATAGTTTGACCATAAACAGGCATGAGAGAGGCCAAATTCTGAGTGACACAAAAACAAAACATGCACTACAGTTGCAAATATGCTCACGTGGGTACACACAAGGACACAGCAAAAAAATCAGAATTTTTTTTAGCTTAAATGCCAATTCCATCTGCTCCCTCTAGCGAAGGAAAGTGCACAACAACAGCAGCTCAGGCTCAGTATAAGGAGCTTGAATTTTTTCCTCAGCTTTTTATGGAAGTCATTAAGCAGTGTGTGAGTCGCCTGATCACTTAAATGTGTGAGGCAACTGTTAGTTTAGAAAATCCTAGTCTGTTCAGTTTAACAGCAGAGTACCACAAACCACAACACATGCACACACTTTGGCATATCCACACCGACCGCCCTGTGTCACTGCCAAAAAAGACAGTCCTGCAGCTGCTGTGTCTTTATGCTTATAACTGGAGACATGTGTGTTAAGGTGGACAGGAACTACATTTAATGCTCTGGAGACGGAGGAATACAAAAGGATAGATGGAAGTAGAATTGGATAAATGTGTGGAGAAGTAAAGAAAGAGGACAGGGAGTCATTCTGGAAGGAAATTAAAGTGCAAAGTAAAGAGAGTAAAGAAACAGAGAGAAGAGAAGTGAAGGGACAGAAAGGAAAAACTGATCTCATGTCTTATTGCAGAAAAGCAAAATGTGGATGAAAGGGGAGGAGATTTTTAATGAAGAGAGAGAGAGTATGAGGAGTCCAGACTTGGCACTTATCACCTCCGAGTGCAGCTCAGCATGTTGAGATGATTAATGTATGAACCATTAGGATGTACCTCACGAGCGGAAGAGGAACAGGAAAGGAGGAGACTTCAGCAGAACAGTGGACGTATATTTTTGTCAGGAAATAACATTTTATGACGTGCTGATTGTGTGACATGAAGATGCCCTTTGGTTGTGTGTGAACTGATGAGAACAGTGAAAGCGAGTGCACTCACAGCAGGATCATACATAGGACATGCAGCTGAGGGGATCAGGGAGCAGGCGTGGTTCTTTCTGGGCTCTGATCTCTGCACTGGATTAATCTCAGGAACAATTTTTGATTGTGCTCAACATGACCAATAACAGATCTTACTTTTTGGAGTTTGAATCAATTTTCTTTTTTTATTTATTATTTTGACTGAATTCAGTTTTTTGTCAATCAGGAAAATGTTACTGCCAAACCTCAGCTTGTAGCATCAGTTCTAAACCCCATGACAGCAGACAATTTCCTGCCTGACCTTTGGACATTCACTCTCAAAAGAACAATACTGGACGTCATACTCATAAGGTATTATGATGTGGTTTGATTCAGCGACAGAGTACTGAGCATAAATGAGGGTTTTGCTCCCAGTGTTGAACAAAAGTCAATTTTTAGAGGTACAGTTTCTCAATTTAGAGCTGCTGCTTATGCTACCACATGATGTTTTTGAACTCTTTCAACCCTTTTCTGCATAAAATTCCATTAAATAACATTAAACACAAAGTTTGCAGAGGGCAAAAGCGCTGTTGAACAACTTCCATAGCTGGGAAACAGTAGACAGCCATGGTTTGAGGGTTGGGGTTGCAAGTGCTGCCATGATCAGCACTAAAGACAGAAGCTCTGATCCTCTTGGTTTCTTGTTAAGGCAGAAGTCTTAGTGAGTCATAGTATGGCCTTGAATACACTTATAAATGCCTCTTGATTTAAATGATATTGGAAAGATCTGGGAGGCTGAGAAGTGAGGACAACACTGCAGAATTCTTGTTCACCCAATATAAGCCAGAATAAAAATATCAGCAGTCACAACAAAGTTCAAAACTTTTAAGGTCACAGTTTGACAGTAGCTTTTTGTTTCTGAAAAAGTTGCTCAAATATCAGGCATCACTGACTTGCACCTTAACTTTCTTACTCAACATTTTCCCTCCATCTTGACCCAGAGCATGGCACAGCTTTAAGGATAACTGTGTTTGAATTTCATGAATATGCAAGGGCCGATTGTTCTGGCTCATTTCATTTGAACTCCAGCCACCCTGCATACAAAACAAGTTTTTGACACACTGTGTCATTCCCCATTAGTGTCTTCAGGAGAGTAAACAGCTGGTCATGTGCTGCTTGTCATTTAATGTCACGGCCTACCCGTTCTCACATTGTGTTATTATGGTGGTTGTACTGTGGTCATTGTGGGATGGCGTGTTGGCGGGTGAGAACATCTGGATGAGAAATACTGAAAAAATAGTATGATTACCAATTAGTTCTACTGGCCTGGGAAAGTGGGAACACAAACAAAAGAAAGTTTTAGCAAAGAGAAAGACACCCTGAGGGGAAATGAGGGTGTGCACTTTGTTTCACAAGCTTCTCTCAATTCACACATTTCACAGAATTCCTTCAGAGCAAATATTTCACATTTCAAACAAATACATGAGACCACTTTTTTTCCTTTTTTTTTTTGCTGTTGTGGGGAATAGTGCTCAGCCTCATTTAACCCCCTCCTCTGGCCACCAGTCATCATATGTATGACAAACAGAACGAAGTATGTTGTTGGTCTCCTGCTGTCCGCTTCTCAGGAGAACAAAGATGCCCCACGAGGCTGTGTCCTCCACCCTAATGATAGCCAAACAAAGCACTCCAGTGACTCAGCATGGATGTTGCCACATCAGTGAGCCTATTAGGAGACAGACAAGTCCATGCACAACTTTTTACAGTCTTAATCCTAAGTGTTTGACTCAACTTTCATCAGGAGGAAACAACCCAGACTTCAAATAACCGCAGCTAGAAATACAATTACTGATCAAGAGTTAAAAGCTTTTGTTATGTTCAAACTAGTAGCGACGGGTGTGTTTATTTTCTATTTGGAAACACACATCCTCTGAAGCACAAGCCCTGAAGTAAGCATGCATAAATGTTCATAATCACTCTCAGCTTTTTAGGGTCATTCTCTTGTAACCCCACTTGACTTGTGCAGTATTGTAACATCATAAGAAAAGAAATCTGGGTCTTTTTAAATGACTAACAGAATACACCACTTTGCAGGAGATGGGTGTGTTATACACAGAAACATACAAACACTTGAGGCAAAGGAAAAAGAGATGACTCAGTGTTGTATTGATAGTAATGTCACATTTAAAAAATGTCCCTCACAGTTTTGGGTCAAAATCTTGGGCTTGTATTTCCCCACTAACGTCTTATGTTCTTTCATAAGCTTGAAAATATGTACAACTGCTAATGGCTACAGTTGTTTTCAAGCTACTCTTCTGATGTGGTGTATGTGTGAAGTAGAAAAGAGTGTCATGGATGAACGGGACACATAATGAAAGGAGACACTCTTATTATACTATCTCCCATCAGTTATTTAAGAAAGTAAAATTGTTATGATGCTTTGAGTGCATGATAATTAAAATGTTGGAGCAATTTTCAACCTAAATTCAACTAATAATGACCTTCAGTGCAAAATAAAACTTTTCTTTAAAATATTAGAACATTTTAATTTTGGTAAAATTACTCTTTGAACAGCATCAATACTGTGTAGCATCTAGTTTGTGCATGTAACCACAATCATGTGGAAGACTGCTGACTTGACAATAATTCAAGAGAAGATAGTCAACATGCTCCACAAAGGGGAGGCGGTAGACCACAAAAGGTCATTTCTGAAAAGGGTGGCTGTTTGCAGATTGCTGTATCAAAACTTATTAATAGGAAGTTTACTGGAAGGGAAATGTGTGATCAGGAAAGATACATTGGGGAAGATTGCAGCCGGGGAGAATAGAAATAAAAAAAGATGATTCAAGAACTTGTGAGAGCTTCACGAGGAGCGGACCGAAGTTGGTGTCAGTGCGTCAAGAATCCCTCAGTTGTCCACAGGAACGACAACTGCCCTGTTACTGCCTGGCTCAGGGCAAGTAACAAAAAAGGGAAGGCAACACAAAAATACTCATTTTAACAAAGTTTATTTTAACTTAAATAAAGCAAAATAAGCATAAGTATGTAAATGTATAATCAGTGGTGTCCGCATGTTTGAATGTGTGTGGATGTTGGTGCAGAATCAAACCAAAAGAGTGATGCCTGGAGTGGCAGGTGAAGGCCTTCCTCAGAGAGAGAGACAGAGACACTGATCAGGCAGGCTTTTTATGCCTTCTCAGGCCTTCTCAAACCCAGCCCTACCAGCCAGGTACACAGCCCCGCCCCTCTCCACTCTCCATCACCACCCAGAGGCTGCAAAAGAGAAGAGAATAAGACACCTACACTGGGAGATAGAGGAGAAGGAGAGGGAGGGGTCGTGACAGCCCTAATATCAAGCCACTCCCAAAGAATGTCAGATTCATCCCATTTTAGCCAAAGGAGACAGAAATGGACTGTTGTTCAAAGTCCTCTTTAGAGATCAAAGTACATTTTACATGTCTTTAGAAATCTAGGTGAAAGAATTTGTAGGAAGAGAGATGTCCAAGATGTTTTGAGTTCAGCGTGAAGCTTCTGCAGTCTGTGATAATTTTGGGCTGTCATCCGTCAGCCCATTGTGTTCACTCAAGTCCAAATTCATCAGCTGTTCACCAAGAGACCTGAGAGCGCTTCAGGCTTTTATCTGCTCATTTGCTTTACACAGACGGTTTCTGTTTCCTGCAGCATTGTGCATCTGCCCACTCCACCAAAACTACCAAATCAAAACAATATGGCCGATGATTTGACTATGCCAGACCTTAATTTCATTTGAATCTGTTATTTGTCAAGAGTAAGATAAAAACCCACTCCACACAAGCTGTGGGCCACCAAAGCATCTTGAGCTTCAGTGTTTCCCAGTTTTCCCCACATCATCATTCCTAAGTCCAACAGAAGTGATGTGCACAACAAAGGACTCACATATGTATCAAAATCCCCGGCTTACAAAACAACTAAAATGGCTTTACATGTGAGAACAAACTGTTCATTATCATCTGGATCAAATTTCTCTTTCATGAGAATTAATTTACATGATGAAATATGACTCTCTCTCACCGCATAGTGTAGAAGTACACACACACACATACAGTCCATGGTCCATACACATAACCTATGTGCCGTTAGTAAATCAATCAGCCGGAGTGTGTGGGGTAGTTAATCGTGCATCTGTTTCAGTACAAAGCCCTTCAGAAAACCTTCATGAGCTCATTAGGGGAGTTCAGGCTTCACAGAGAGCCGGGACCACTGCCAGAAGAATACAGTCATGATCCTGAAACACATTTATCATCTATAGGAACTCCCCAACG
Source organism: Thalassoma bifasciatum (assembly GCA_008086565.1). NCBI lineage: Eukaryota > Metazoa > Chordata > Actinopteri > Labriformes > Labridae > Thalassoma > Thalassoma bifasciatum. The sequence goes on from RPOG01003280.1 coordinate 8,810, forward strand.
CATGAACCCATCCTCACATATCAAAGTCACATACCTGCTTTCATCCGCATCTTGTTTTATTTTTCCTTACTCTTCTCTTTTGCTCCAGTGTTTTAACCTCTAATGATGGATGAAGAAACTCCTCGTCATTTATGGCTTGTGTTTCTGTTGCTTCTATCCTCACCAAACTTGGGGCCCAGTTGGGGCCTCCTTCTTTTCATCTCTCCCTGTGTTATGTACGTCTCTATATACATTATAGCACGGACAACTTCCCTCATCTCTTGTCAGGGTCAGATGTAGGACAGCCGGCTTTTAATGTATTTTTATCCCTAGGGACAAGACCAACACATACCACTACCTCCAAAACGACCCTGTGCCACTCTGTCAAACCAACAAACCAACAAGCCAACAAACTTCCCAAACTAAAGTATTTTCAAACTGCACAGAGTAAGAGATTAGTTTTATTTAACTTTCCAAAAGTTTTAACAAGTCATGAGCTTCTTCTAGTCTTGTTTAGTATTTATTAGGCAGGTAGCTCACTGGCTGCCAACCATTTTCAGAGCACAGAGCCCCACACTGACCAATTTTCAAAAAGAGCTTTTATTATTTTGTAGTACTCATCTCTGAAACTCCGTCCTTCAGTCATCTCCCTTAGATGATGACGGGATCCTTTGACTTTCAGTATGAACAATTTTTTCACAATGTTTTCGCAATGTTTTAAAGTCAGTCAAACTCAAATATTTGTTTGGGATTATGAGAGATCGCTGAATAGTTAATGGCTAACTCCCTTCTTCGTTTGTTGGAGAGAAAAAAAGAGTTTGTTTCATTTCAGCGTCTGTGGATAGCTGGTGGGTTGTTGCCAGATTGAAGAATGAATTTATGAATGGATAGCTTTAAGTCAGATAGAAGAACATTACCATTTCATTGTTACATTGTTTGTTATGTTTGAGTATGTTGCATGTCGTTTATTTCAAAGTAAAATCACACAACAAAAATAAACTACAAATACTAGTCAGCTGAAGGAATTCAGTCTGAAATCACATACTACACACACACATTCGACTATACAGCTTTTACCAGCCACCAGGTGTTCAGGTCAGGTGTTGGGGTCTTTTATAGACTGTGAGTACTGATGTTCTTGTGTAGGCTACACTCTTCATCAGATCATGAATTGAGAACCAGAAAGGTATTGAGAGTCTTTCCAGATGTTGCTCTCTCCATAGTTTGTCGTCCTCCTCTTACACTGGCAGCAGCGTCTGTACTGTGATAGCTTATCTACCAGGAGCTCACCAGCAGACCTGATGATAGGGAGACAGTTATATTTAAATTAAAAAAAAACATGCGCAGAATGTTTATTTAGCTTTTAAAAGTTTTAAGTTTTCATGTTCATGAGTTAGAGCAGCTGTCTGAGTGCTCTATAAATCCAGATCTGTAAAATATACTGTGATTTTCTTTGGCTCATGCTCCAGTGCTCCACCAAAGTTCATGAACATTGGGAGGCAGATTTTCGGGTATCTAGCTGATCTGACAAACAAACGACTCTGAGAACCAAGATTTATGTATACAGACCTCAAGAAGCACCTCTCCTCCTCTTCTCGTTCATGTTTGAGCTTCACACAGCGACTCCACTCATCCTCCAGAGATTTATTTATGTCCCGCTGCTTCTCAAAATAGTTAATATGACTCATAATTAATCTGTACAAGGAACAAACCAGAAATACAATCAAACCACGTTTTCACAGAGCAGAATGTTCTGAACCAAGGCTGCTGCATCAAACATTTCTTCACTCTCACTGTACTCACTCCATTTTGTTGTGTTCGAGCATTTCTTTTTCTTTCTCAAGCTGTTTTTGACGTTTGTGCTGCTCCTCTGTTTTCTTCTGTGTGGCTGTGCTGAAATTTACCTGAAAGAGCTGCACTGATACAGAAAAACATTGTATTAACTTCAACGTGTAGCAGACAAACCAGAAAGCTAGCTTCAGTTCCAGATCTATGGATATTTCTCTGCTAGAGACAGAGGTGGAAGGTAATAACAAATCAGAATGTGTACTTTAAAGCTTAATTTGACATTTCATGGGAAAACAGCTGCCTTTCTACTCAACCCATGCAGATGTCTTATCTTGTTCTGTACAATAAGTTTTCCCCACTTTCTATCAGCTTATCACATTCCTGCTTAAGCTTGTTGAACGTCTCATATCAAAAATAAAGAAAAGGAGTACTTTTCTAATTGTCTTTTTACTGTTTTACTTCACTTTTGTGTTCTTAAAGCTTTTTCATCAAGACACAAAACCTTGTCATTTCTTTTGTGTTCTTGTTGAATACAACCCTGTACAGGTTTTTGTTTGATGACACAAACCTGATTCTGGTTGATTTGTAAAATAGATGCTACCTGTTCTTTCCATTATACTCCTCCAAATATAAAGTAATAAAATTATCATCACTCAAGGAGCCATGAGCTATACTAGAAAAGCAATTTCTGAAGAAATTGCGCTGTGAATGCAGAAGCTGAAGCAGCTTGCGCTGAACTGCTAATGCAGAATCCTGAATATGCTGAATTACTGAATTTATCTGAAAATGGTTGAATGAATCTTGAAAAAGCTTGCGCTGAACTGCTGAATGCAAAATGTTGAAGGAGAACTCACGAACATGAACATGAAGAATTGGCTGAAAGGTGTGGTGTGGGTATATGTTTGGTGTGCTGGTGTACTGTGTGTTGGTCAGTGGTGCAGAGAAACAATCACTTGAGTATCTTTCTTCATCATTGTTTTGATCTGTAGGTATAAACAGGTGTGTCAGATCACAGGTCTCCATGGTAACCTGCTCGTTAGGCTGTTTGAAGCTGCAGCTGTTTGATTTAACTGACAGACAGTTGATGAGGGGCTGGATTTGAGCCAGGGACAAGGGTGTGAATATCCTGTTCCTGTGCAAAAACCGTAAGGGCTAGCGGAAAACCAAAACCACCATTAGATTCCCAAGGCTTAGGAGTATCTATTGATGTAAATTTCATGTCTGTTGAGCCACAGGTTTTACCAGAAATGTGAGTTTAAAAAGTGTTACTTTTTCTTAATCTCTCAGAAAGTCCCTTGAGATTTAACATTAGAGCAGATGGGGACAGATAATGACTTTCTGTGACAGTTAGCCACCTGTAGGCTTTGTCCTTTGTCCTTTTGGTGTCAAGTGTCCTTAATCAGAAGCAGAACAAGATTACCTACGTTTTGAGCCCAAATTTGAGTATGTGGAGTGCAATTTGTGGCCCCTAGGCCTGTTTGTCCATAACGTTTGCAGGTCATTTCTCTCCTGGTCCACACTCTAAAATTCAAATCCTCACTCTACAGTTTGAACATTCCACCACATACACACCAATGTTAAACTGCTGCAAGGGCTGATAAACTTCATGACCTTTGAAGGAGTTTTGTGAAGAAACTATAAAAGCTAGAAAGAAGCTGAAATATACTGAAGAAAGCCAAATGATGGCTGAACATTTTGCACGTAGAATGCAGTTTCTGGCTGAAAGTATGACTGAATGAGAAGGGTCTGAATGAGGCTGAAGAAATTCCCTGAATGATTCCAAATCCAATTCATTCTCTATGTGTGTGAAAATCATGAAAAAAGTGAGATATCTCTGAAAGTATAAGTGAAATCTGTCTGAAAAGTCATAGCGCACCAGTCCTGAATGAGCCGGTCGTTTTGAAGTTTGAACGGTGAAAATCGGTTGAAATTTGTGGAAGAAGAAGCGATCCAAAAAAGTGGGCGGAAGAAGAAGAAGAATCTTAAACTTTTTTGACATAGAAGAACATAAGCTGTGAATGCCTTGCTGCATTCACAGCAATTACTACATACTTGACTGATGAAAGGAACACTTCTGCATGATTGAATGTTTCATCCCTGCTCTTTTTGTATGATGTTTCAAATCTACAGACTCCATCCTAAATTAGGAATCTGAGTCCTGCTTTTACAACTGACAAACAAAAACAATACAGAGAGTAAAAATATGTGAGGAATTAAATAACCTTGGCTTCAGTTTTTTTTCTGCTGTTCAAAAGGTTAAAAGTGAAAAGGAAACAGAGGTGACCTTTTGCGCCCTCTCTCGGCTCTCAGTGTTGCCGGCAGCTGTTTCACAGCGAGGGAACCCTGTGCCGTCAGCCTGGCACTGTGGAGGGTCTGTGATCCTCTTATCTCCCACCTTTAAGACAATTAGGTTAATTAAGTTATTTCAGCCATAAAAAGCCTGTTTCACAGACTGTGGCATAACAGTGTTCCTCAACTAGCAACTTGATCACATATCGTTTACAGAAAAAAAAAAGAAGGAAATACTGACAAGATTGACAGATGAGAAAAGTGGCCTGGAGACCAGAGTGCAGAAACCATGAACTGGATAACGTCACATACAAAAACAGTATAAATAAAAACATATGTCAAACATTTCCAAAAGCGTTCCAAGTGTGTCTGGGTTCAGTATGCTGGGTGTTTCAAAGTGTGGGGGGCCTGAAAGACAAAGCTTGATTAGACTTTATCACAAACTGTGACCTGAGTGTAACAGCAGTGCTCCATCCTCAGATCGGTTAATGGTTCACATACAGGGTCAGCAATTTGGCGATATTTACAAAAATAAAACTTTTAAAGGTCTTTTGAGTGAGCAATCAAAAATATGAGTCTCCAGGGCTCAATGTGGTCCAGAACAAACCTTTAAAACACAAAGGGTAAAAAGAAAAAGAACTCATAAATGTTTCCCGTCACTGATCTGTACAACAATACTGAGAAGTTCTGGAAACAAAGTTTTACACAAGTTGAAGACTGGCCAAAAGTTTTGGAAGTAGAGTGTCAAAGTAAGGTGACCAAATGACCTCTTTTGCCCGGACATGTACTCCTCTTTGGCTGTTGAATCATGTCCAGGGGATTTTATAAAATCCCCGAAAATATGAGTTCTTCTCAGCTTGTTCTACAGACCTCTAATATTTTTAATAAATCACTGCACTTGGGCATTTTATCCCAATGCCCCAACTTCAAAGCCAAAATTATGAGTTAAAAGGTCAAAAATTTGAAACAAAATTCAAACAATGAAGATAAAAGTTCAAAATTTTGTAATTTTGTTGTCAAAGTTATGAGATTCAAGTCAAACCTTTAAGAAAAAAAGTCAAAATTTTGAGATAAAAAGTTAAAATTCTGAAATAATAAAGTCAATATTTTATTTTTAACTCATCAATATGGTTATTTATCCCAAAATTGACTTAGTACGGGAAAAAAATCTATCTAAAGCCATGATTTCATTTTCACATTTTTAACTGGTGGCTTCCATGTACGATTTATTGTCACAATGTAGACAATTTTCACTTTAAACAGAAAAGGACTGTTTTTTTAAATAAATGAAGCTACTTTGTCAGGGTCGGGGCATGGACATTTAGATATTATTATATCATGCCTGTTGGTAGGGGGTCCTCTTTTTGGGTTTTTAGAATATGGTCACCTGAGTTAAACCTGAGCAGATGCATCACTTTTGTCCACTGTAAACAGTGCTTGCACATTCAGTGAACAAAAATATTATTATATATATATTATATATTATATATTTTCCAGTGGGTACTTAAAATTGGCAGATTGCTCTGATTTAACAGAAAGTTTGATGATATGGTAGAAATCAACAATATGTTGTTAACTGGTTTTATGCCAAAAGCAAAATGTGATCCTCTCTGAGAAAGAGCAAACAAGGAATATGGTAGACTGGAGTTTCAGTGATAAAGACAAGTAAAAGCAGCTCATAGAGTTTTTTCTGGCAAACTGCCTCCATGGTGTCCTCGACTGGCAGGATGGGAAGTAACTTTACTCTGCTGACCTACAGCTCTTCAATCAATCTGGACAGAAAAAGCAGCAGAAGTAGCACATTTGGGAAACTATGATCCACAATATAATTCAAATGTAGAGAGTAAAAGTGTCTTGCCTGAGTGTCCAGAGCCTTCTTGTAATGTGAAGTTCTCTCATGTTTCTGTTGAAGCTGCTGAGCTTTCTGCAAAGCTAACCTAAAACATACACCTGGTTATAAAACATCAGTTTTTGTCGCAGGTTATCTTCTGAAACACCTGAACAGAGAGTAATAAACTCACTCTTGAACCAGCTGAACCTGGTCAAGGCGCTCCATGAGGAGACGGTTCTGCTGATCTCGAGCCTCGTGTTGTCGTCGGCTCTCTATCTGGCTCTGCAGGTCGTTCATGTAAAGGTGTTGCTGAATCCTCCTGGCAGGTGTCAGGGGCCGAGTTGGAAAGACGAATGAGGTCTGATTGCAAACAGAAGATTAAACATACTTAGCTGCAAAAGTTGGATCAAAAGACACAGTTTTAGCTGAAATCTTAACTTACAGGGAAGATTGGGAACATTGTCTTTTCTTTCTTCTCTTCATTCATGTGCAGATTGAATGCTGCAACCTGTTTTGCATGCTCTCGCTGCTCATTGAGCTTTCTCTACAGGTGAAACACAAACACGGATTTACTCTGAAAAAGAAAAGATCTCCAGAGTATCAAGTTGCACAAAGCACACAAACTTTTTTACAGTTTCGGTTTGAACTGAATAAACATTGGCAAAAACAACATGCAGGGGACTTTTAGTGGTTCAATTTTGAAAGCTAATAATCCACATGTGTCCCAGTTCCTCCCAAGTGCTGTTAAAAAGGACAAAGCTGCTTTCTGACCCCAAACGCTCTGGGTCCACCCTTCATGTCTCAGTAGTAAAAATCTTTATTATCATTTCATGAGTTTTATTGCCTCTTCTCCTTTGTCCTGACATAATAGTTTGAGTTTTATATATCTCCTGATGCAGGGTGTGTGGGACACAAAGTTTCAATATCCCACATAATATGAGTTCTCTTCATTTTTTACTTAGCTCACAATTCACCTCTTGACATTATGAAGTTGGTTTTTTGATGTGACGAGAAGAGAATACTCCTGCAAGTGTTTTGTAAAAAAATTTTCAAGCCCTCTATGTGCACATGCACACACCTGTTCTCCTTCCATAAGCTGTTTGTCTTTCTGTTGCTCTTGAAGCTGTAAGAGTTTCTCCTGCGATCTCTCCTCAGCCTCCTGCTGTTTCCTCAGGTACACTGGGACGTTTCTCTTGGCTCGCTGCATACACAGGTAGCACAGCTCCTATGATAGCCACAAGAAAAAAAATAACCAAAATATAAATAAGAAGAAAAAATGCTGTTTTTGTAAGATATGTTTTATTCAGCGCGGAAAAATCCAGGGTGCCCCATTTGACAGACACCTTGTCAGTCAGTGTCCAGCTCTACATCCTGAGTTATTTAGCCATGATTATATCCTCCATTCCCCCAGTTTCCTTTTTTTAAACATCGACCCTGAAGTCCAACTTCCCAGTCAGTCCCTTTAGAACTAAAAAGTCTGTCGAGGTCTAAAATCTCCCACCAACTATGTGTTTCTCACCTGTCCAGCACGGGTGTGGCCTGAGCAGCTGACATCAATTTGAGGTTCCTCCAGTTTGGGGGGGACCTCTAGTGGTGAGATAACAGCGGTGGGCCTGGGAGTGGAAACAGATTCCTCTTAGTAGGAGAGAGATAGCTCACTGAGCGTGTTCAGTTTAGTGTTTCTTTGACACCATGTGAAGGAGATTATACAGCGACAAAGTTTTATTGAGTCCAGTAAACTACAGTAGTATATTGGTGTTGTGTGGCATGGACTTTCTAGTGACACTATTTGTCCAAACATTGTTTGATGTTATTTTGTGACATAACAGCCACTCATTTAGATTAAAAAAAAAAAAAAACAACTAAATGAGTGGCTGTTTTATTTAATGCTGCTGTAATTCAATTCTGTCCTGCCTCGCTAAGTTGTCTCTGGACTGCCTACAGGTGGTCCAGAGAGCTGCTGCCAAGCCGTCAACCAGTAGGTCACTTATGTCCTCTGACCAAGGCTTGAGACTCCCGTCCTATGGACACATGATCTGCTGTCTCTGTTAACACTTTAACAAACAGCTGAAGGGTAGTATCTGAACTGGTCTAACCTTAGAGTCCACTTCTCTCATTTAATGTGACACCTGAGGGAACACTGAGGGGGGTCAGTGAAGCATGAAGATTTGTCCCTGCCCCTCTCTCCTTTAAAATACTGCTACATGAATGTTTCCACTCTCATCACACCTTGATTAGAGGTGTGTGTGTGTGTGTGTTTGTGTGTGTGTGTGTGTGTCTGTGTGTGTGTGTGTGTGTTCAGTTACTGACAGTGCATGTGGGTGATGACAGAAAAAGAATCTGTCCCACAGGTGGTTGTTGCATCATTCATGGAGCTGCTTGCTGCCTCGGGGCAGTAACAATATAAGACCCCCAGCTGAGCTCTCAGCTCTCACAGACTCATCTACCTGCAAACAGCAGCTCTGTGCCCTGCAATCTGAGCCTCTCCAATGAGTGTTTCTGTCTCTCTGTGTGTGCTCCTGTGTCTTGAGTGTGTAGTACTTCTCTGTGGTCTCTGTTGGGGGTTTTGGATTCAGTTCTTCAGACAGGCTGACAGCTTTCATCTTGGCGGACTGCAGTGGCTGATGGGATTTAAATTCTCTCTGTTGGGGAACTTCTGTAGAGACATACGACACCCTCACTGTTTTTGTGCTTATAGGTATTTCTTTGTACCACCTTAACCTCTATAAAACCTTATCAAATGTACTTTAATAGCCAGTTTCAGTTGACTCAATAAACTCCCATAAATCATTGAACAAGACTTTTGAAATGATGGCAAACCAAAAGTAAAAGCTGTTGCATGAAAACCTTTGCTCCACCTCAACCTGCTGATGCATACCTTTCTCTTTACACACACCTCAAGAAAGCAGTTCAAGGATTTCACCAATGTGCTTTGTTGCTGAAAGTTAGATATTAAAATGGAAATCTGAGAAAATAGTAAGTAATCTGTCAGCTTGGGCAGCAAATACAAATAAGGACCTGATGCCACACAAAGTTTAATGCCAACAGCCAGAGCTACAGAAGGACAGTGAACACATTCTAAAAGTATATAAAAAAGTTTCAAATGAGGAAAGAGCAAGGCTAGCTTTTTCCCTTTTTTCGGACCTGAGATGAACAAGATCAGCTCACTTCAGCTGAAGCTTCACACAAAGATATAAAGCAAGGTTTAATTCTACAAGTGTACATTAAACAGCCAAAGCTCTGTGCACACAGTGCCTGTTTGAGAGTTAACATAATTTTCACCATAACATAATGAGTACAGCTCTTGCCAAAACTTCGAGCCAGTTCTGTCAGTGAGGAACAAAAGTCTTGTCCTTTGCATACGCTCACTGAAAGGATTTGGATTCGATTCAACATTTAATTTAGCCTCATTAAAGTGCTATCAAACACCAGATTGTCAGCCTTGTGCAAAAACGCTCTTTCACCTCTTGCATTCCTCTGGTCTCGGGCTGGTGACGAGCTACATGCGTCTTTGTCACCGGCTTTGTTGTCAGAAAGAGGAGAGTGGAGACTTGGCAGAGTGACGGGGTTGGCAGTCTGTGGCTGCTGTAGTCTCGACGGTCCACTGGACAGTAACGACACACTGCTCCCAGGTCTCTGCAAGGGCAAAGTACCAATTATCTGTGTGAATACATTTACTGTAGACTCATTATATACTGTGGTATACAAATGCTCTTTAACCTGCTTCAACTCACATTGTTAAAGGCTAACAGCAGCCGACCTGTCCCATCCATGGCATTGATAAAATCTCTGTTGAACTTCATTCGCACCTTTTGATGACAGTGTGAGAAATTACATTTAGCAAAGAACTAATGTTAATTTAAAACCATTGTATGATTGAGATCCACCTTGTTATTTCTAAAGGACAAAACCCCAATTCCCTTTAGGGTGAGGAACACATGTTGATCAGATGCCAAAGCTTTGTAGAGAAGCAGGAGAGTTTCTCTGACGCAGCCCTCAACCAAGTCTCGACTGAAAGGCGTCTCCTGTGACACCGCTGCAAAGTTCAGCTGCACCACAGGAAGATGAGATGCTGCAATAGACCACCACAAGAAAACACTATGACAAGGGATTCTTTGTATTTTTATTTTTTGTAACTTTCTGAAACATGCATAACTCTTGTTGGCTTCAGATTTACTCTACACTTTGCGCTGACTGCCTATAGAGTTCAAAGTGTAAATTTTTTCAAATTCTCCTTTTAAGTGAAGATATTTCCAACATACTCACATATAGTTGCTTATTTGTTACTTTTGTCCGTGTGATAGACCAAATTCACGTAAAATTATACCTCTTTTTGTAGTAGAAAAAAGCAGAAATTTGGATTTTTTTTTTCACCTAGGTTATTTTCAAAGGTAGATTCGTTGATGTATTACCACAGACAGGTATGTTTCAAAGGATATTGGCTTGAAATAAATTCAAGTTTCAAAGAATGCTATAAATTTATGTAAAACACATAATTTGACAAAAATGGCTATAATTAACTGTACATGCAAATAGCATGGCATGGGACCATCCATGTAATTTTCATGCAATTCTATGAAAGAAAACCAAAGTTAAGACAGGGTAACAGGCGGGATATTTACACTTTTTTTCATTGCTTTGTGCTCACCTGCTGCCAGTGGCCTGACCTGCTTTAAACCCAGAGACTGGACTAATTTACCCGACAGAAGGAAGATGGGTCTTTGAATCATTGTGAACCTGTTTCCCATGTCCAACCTGTGTTGAGAGAAGGTGAAGGTGCCCAGTCCTGACAGGTGAACCCCCTTTCACAACAGATCATCGGTTAGTCAGAAAGTCAGATAGGTAGATAGTTAAATAGATACAGATAGAGGACTAACCTTTTGCAATGTCAGCTGACGTTCAACATAGGCAGACACATCACCCCAAATACAGTTGACATCTAAAAACAAAAGCGCAATATATAGTCATAAATCACGCAAGCGCACTTAACTTACATTGTGCAAATAGCAGTTGCTACTTGATTTAAAAAAAAAAAAAAAAAAAAAAAAGTCAGCCCACCGTCTTCAGACAGTTGAGAGAGAGCAGGTAGATTTCGTTTGTTCGCCTCAGACACCAGACGCAGTAAGTCCGTCATCTCTGTTAAACCGTCCTGGAAATACTATTATATTTCATTGTTATGTCACTGCTCCTCGAAGTTGTCGATCTTTTTTCTCCTTGGCTGCACCTGCGACAGATCAAGACGAGCGCTTCACAGCCACTGTTGCCCCCGGCAACCGGGGCACTACCTCCGTCTGCGCGTGACACGAAACCACAACAAAGCAAGTTGGAAAAGTTGAACTTAATGGGAGATTCTTCCTTCAGGCTTGTTACACATTTTTATGACCACCGTAGAGTTCATTTTAACATAGCCTGTCATGAATCAAAGTGGGGGAAAAAAACATTTTCGTTTTTCTTTTCAAAGTTTACAGATTGACATAATCAAATTGTAAAAAAGGGGACCCCCTAACAGGTGTCATGGAGATCTTGCAAAAATACCCAGAGATACTTAAAGACGTATAAACTGTATAAAAGCAAGATTTTATAAAAAAAAAAAAAAAAAAACTTTTACTTTTTGGAAAGAACAAATTCTATGATGTAAACATATATGATGTATAGAAGCCCATTTCCACCAGTAAAAAAGAAGTCAAAATTAAAAACTGTCTATTTCTTTTGCACATATAAAGTCAACATTTTAAGACAACAGGTCAAATTATTTAGATAAAGTATAATTATCGACTTTTGTCTCAAGATTTTGTCCTTTTTCTCATTTTATTGACTCATTATCTGATGTATTGATTTCGTATTGAAAATATTTGTCTTTTACCTTTATCTAGTTTTTAAACTTTTTGTGTAAAATTTGACTTTGTAATCTCAAAATTTTAACTTTTTATCTCAAAATTCCGACTTTTTCTCGAAAATTGTCGACTTTCTATCTCAAATTTTGACCTCATACATTGTAATCTTAATTGTGTATCCAAAAAATTGGACCGGTTTGTCTCAACATTTGACTTAATTTTTTTTTTTTCCGAATTTTGACTTATTGCAACACAATTATTCTTTGACTTATGATTATTATTATTATTTTTATTTATTTTATTGTTATTATTATTATTATTATTATTATTATTATTATTATTATTATTATTATTATTATTATTATCATCATTATTATTATTCATTTCGATCTAAAATGTATTTCAAATATTGGCTTTATCGCGAAATTTTGTCTACAGCCAAAAATTTTTGACTTATTATACAAACTGTTGACTTTTATCCAAAAATTTGGTCAATTTTTTTGAAGTTTCGTCTAGAGATTTTTACTTTCATTTTGAAATTTGACTCTAATATCCAAAATTTCGACTGTACATCCCTCATAATTGCCTTCCATCTCGTGATTTTGACTTTTGTCTTTCATTTTCGACCTGTTGTCTCAAATTTTGACCTTTCATGTTGTATTTCGATTTTTTTTTTAATCTCTAAATTTGACTTCTTACCTTGTTTTTTTTTACTTAAATCTTGAAATTTCGACTTTCGTCTTAAATTTTGCCTTTTTTGTTAAATTATGACATTTTTCCTGAAAAAAACCAAAAACCTTTTATCTCACTTTTTTCTGTTCTATCTCAAAATAAAGACTTTTTATCTAAAATTTAGACCTTCATATTATAATTTCTACTTTTTTATCTCAAAATTTTGACCCCTTCCTGTCATTTTGACTTTTTATCCCAAAATTACTTAATAAAGGCAATATCCCCAACAATCCTCAAAGCCAAGTTCTCATTTTTTGTTTTGTAACTGGCGGTAAACGGCTTCCATCGGCTGAGTTGGCTCGATTTTTGGGGAGTTTTCAGCATTTGGTCACCAAAACATGTCCTATCTCTTGTCCCAGACGACATAGTTCACCTTTATCCCGAGTTCCTGACTTCCTGTTTCACTTTTGATTCCTGGAAGGCTGGTTAGTGTGACTCAGCTCTCAGCTGTTTTAAAGTCTGTGCCCGGACAAGTTTTGACTTGATCATTCAATCACCTGTTGGACGTTGTATCAAACAGACCAGGGGAAATGCATCTGCTTGTCCTCTCCGCCTTATTGACAGGTAAGAGACTGCGGAATTTTCAAAAATTCGTGGAAAAATTACCACAAGGGTCAGCTTTACAATAATCAATAACTTATATATTTCAAGTAACGATACTTTACGACGATGTAACAAACAAAAAAACAAACAAACAAACAAATTTTAAAAAGTCAGATATTTGTATAATATAATAATAATAATAATAATAATAATAATAATAATAATTATTATTATTATTATTATTATTATTATTATTATTATTATTATCATTGTAATTTGGTATACTATTTTTAATTGAGTCTGCTTCTTAATATTCAGCATTTTTTTCCTACTCGCCCCTGTTACCTAACAATCCTTGTTTTGTTTATCAAAATATGATTTAATCCTAGTTGGAGAATCATTGTTTAATTTTAACAGTAGTTATCATCCAGAATGGATACCTTACAGAGAGCAGAAACGGTTAAAAAAAAAAAAAAGAAAGAAAGAAAGAAAGAAATTGTCTCAGAAGTTTTTCCATTTATTGTTCATGATCTTTAGACTCACCAGATCTGTTGTTTGACTTTGTAGTAGACATTTAACTGGGTTGTTCTTTACAAGAGAAGCAGTAGGCCTTTTAAATTAAATGAAACAGGTTTGATTTTATTTCAAGGGTCTGTCTGCTCTGTACTGAAACACTTGCTAGTTATGGTTAGTATCTTGTCTCAAAAGTTGTCCTTATTCGGCAACTGGGGTATACAGAGGGTGATAGTGCAGAAAAAGGGTTAAGGAGTCATTCACAAAGTCATTTTATATGGTGATACCATTATATGTGGTTCCACTGTTATTTTGCTCAATATGCTAACACTTCTATTGTATGTTTCAGTCTTAGCAGTCTTGTAAATTACTGGCCACAAGTGATGATTGTGGACCTATTTGTGGTTCTGACTTATGACAAATAGCATGATGGGCAGTAACACTTCCACACAATATGAAATAATCCCTATGACACAGCAATCACAAGACCCAGAGCCAAAATTTTGGGATGCAGTCATTAGGTCAGTGAGTCAGCTATAATCATGTCAGTGCATCACAGAAATGAACGTGCTCTTTCTTAGGTGTGCTGTCATCGAGGCCCAGAGAAGTCCACATCATGGCAGGTGAGATGGTGGCACTGCGATGCCCTGGTTACAGGGGACCCAGTCAAAGGGTGACTGAACTGACCTGGACCAGTTACACTAAACAGAAGCTGGATCTAAGCAGCAACATGTCTACAGGTGAACAGAGGCAGATGGGAGTGTTGATTCACGGGAGGAGCCTTGTGATCCTGAATGTTTCTGTGAACCATCAAGGAAATTACTCATGTTCTTCTGGGTAAAGTGTATACATAGTCTCCAGCCTTTTTAAACAACAAATCAATCTCAAAGCAAATAATAACATTTGTGCTTTGGAGACTTTGCTTTGAAAGCATCTCTCCTCTTGATTCTAATCTTACCACATCTAAATAAATGTTTTTTTCTCAACTTTTCTTTTAAAAACATGGCAGGTCTCCCAGAAAACAGTTTTGGTTCAGGCTGAGAGTTTACTCAACGCCGAGCAGAGAGTATGAAGAGAGGACCACATACTCTACAACATGTTACACAAAAGAGTCCTGCTCATTAGAGTGTCCTGATGTTAATATCCCTGATAAGGATACACCAAATATCACCAGCAATGGCATCATGTGGCACAAGGTAAAGAAACACAGCTTTATTTTCAGAGTGGATTTGTGAAATGAGATAAGAAAATTTGTCACGGTATTAACCCTGAACAAAAATGTTGTATCTTTCCATCTCACAGGAAGGAGAGTCAGAGCTAAACACTGGTTACTTTCCAAGTGTGGAGGAGGATGACCATGGTGTATACACTTGTACCAGATCTTATCAGTATGATGATAAAGTTTATAACATGACCTTTTCAGTAATCCTTGATGTCCAACCAAGCAGTAAGTGATCTCTTTTCTTGGTTGTAGTTTTCTTTTAAGACAGGAACATGTTCAGCTTTGTTTGTTACATGTTTTCTCTAATTTTGCAGTCATATCTGGGACGTCCGAGATACTTTCACCACACAATCAAGACGTGATTTATGTAGCTTTGGGTAAGTTTCTGATGTTGTTGTTGCGATACATTAACAAACATGTACTTGGCTATGTATTTCAAATTAATATGTGTTTTTTTTTCCAGACACAACAGTGGTAATTGAATGTAACGCTGTCGTATACTCCGACTTTGATGATGTGTTTTGGTTAAGTGGAACTTCATTTGTGAAGAGCAACAACAACTTGCCCGTCTTCTACAACACCACACGGTAAACACTTAGTGTGATTGACCAACTCTTACTGGATGGTTTGATAAGCAAATGTTCATCATTTCGACTAACACTTGTCCGTTTCTTTACAGAGAAAACACTGCAGAGGGGATGAAGGTGACGACATCTTTAGTTTTCAAAAAAGTTTCCAAAGAGGATCTATCCGAAAGTTACACATGTAAACTGGAGTCTACTGATCAACCATCAAGCTTTGTCACCATCACATTGGCCCAAAGAGGTAAAATGATTTAATAAAAGAATAATTGTTAAACTATTCAAGCTTTCTTGAATTACAGGGTTCAGTCTCTCAATTGTGTGAAAATAGTTTGGCTTTGTGGGCTGATGGTCGTGTCGTACAGAGCAGTAACTGTCTAATGACCATTTAAGGTTTTAAGATTCCGTGCCTTCCACTACTTTTGCCTTCCTCACAAATAATTATCTTGCATACAAGCAATTTGTGCTCAGTAATTCAACCCTGGCAACAAGTGGGAACCAGAAGGCATCCACCCAGCAATATCTCCCCCAAAACAAACAGATTCTCATATTAAAAGATCTGTTTGTTTACTTTTTGTAGTCTGCTCTCAGCTTTGGCTGCAGCACACATCTTTAAATATGATCTGTCTGCTACTTTAGGTATAGATGATCATTTCCAGGGGTTAAGTGCCCTTTTTTTCCCAACAGCATCTCCACTGTCCTTCCCCCTGATTACTGGCATCATGGCCATAATGGGGATGATAATTTTTGTAACAGCAGTTGCTTTTGTGAAGTTCAGAGAGGACATTGCCCTTGTCCTGCAACACACGTTTTGTTGCTACAGCAGCATCTCAGGTGGGGCTCAAACTTACGTTTTTTTTATCTCTACACAATTCTTTTCCCCTGAATTGAATGGTAAGCCTTGTTGTCTCTAACTGCATCATGTGTCAGAGCTCTAACATAAAGCTGCGTCTATCTTCTTATTCCCTAGATGGAAAAAGTCACGATGCCTTTTTGTTGTACTACAAGAATGACACGGACACAGGACTGACTGAGGAGGACAAAGAGTGTCTGGAGAGTGATTTGAAAGAGAGATTTGGTTACAGTCTTTGCCCCCAGGATCACAATGTCCCACCAGGAAAAGGTAAGCGATAGGACTGTTGGTCAAAGCATTTCATAACATTCACAAAATATCAAAATTGTATAATAAATAAATGCTGCATGTTGTTCCTTGCAGATGTAGCAGAGTCAGTGTTGGACTTCATTGCACAGAGCCGAGCAGTGGTTTTGGTGCCTACCTCTACGGATCCCAGTCTTGGATCTGACCTACTCAAAAAAATCCAAGCGTCTCTTGTGGAACAGCAGACTCGCTTAGTTTTCATCAAAACTGAGTCAGGTTCAGTTCCTGAAGCCTTGAAGCTCCTCAGTGAGGCGGGACACTCTGTCATCTGGAGAGATAAACACTCCCTGAAGCCATCCTCCTCTTTCTGGAAGCAGCTAAGCTGTTATTTAGCTCCGCAACATACACCAAGAGAGGGGCTTTTACCGAAAACAACTGCTCCAGATGATAACTGCTGAGCTCTTTACAAGTGTCAGACACCATAATATTATATCACTGATTTTATATTTATTCTTTAACCTTTAAGTTAAGTCACTTGGGTGTTGAAGCAGACATGTTCACACCATTTTAACAAGCATTATGACATTTGATTAATCAATGAGGGCAAACACCGTTTTCATTTAAGCCAGCATTAATGAAGTGTGTTTGCACACTTCTCCTTTTTCTGTTGCACCATTACTCATAAAAGTGCATTTATTTATGTATTGTGTTGAAATACTCACTTATGAATCACTTATAGTGATTTGTAGTATTTTATACTGTTATATACAGTTTAAGTTTCATTTGCAGCCCACTGTTTTCACCAACTCAATGATGCAAAGGGGTCCTGATAAGCATCCAAAAGAAACATTTAATATTAATTCAGAGTGAAATGAATTGAAAATGGAATACTTATCAGCTTAGAGTACAACTTATAATTCTTGGTTTCAACTACAAGTGACCAGGATACTAGTAAATTTACTTATTAGGTTGAAAGAAACAGTGGCCATTGTTTTGTTTATTAAGATAATAAGGGCACCTCAGATGTGTTTATCTGATGTTTTATGCCACCTAGGGGTAGAAAATGTGAATTAAAAAAAATATATCATCTGATTTCATCTTTTGAGTCATTCAAAGCTATTACTGGGAAATCAATGTTTGAACACGTTGCTCTGTTGTGAATTAAGTGTGTGAAACTGATGATGTGCATTTTAGTCATTCAAACATGAAATTAATATCTGCTGAGAAAAAAGAACAAAGAAAAAGACTGTTTTTTCCCAGCTTAAGCACTCTGGGCCTAACCTTTCTGGCAAAAACACTATCTATACCATGATTTCATTCAATTTGTAACGTGACAACAACACAAAAATGGTATGTCTGCTTAAAAAATAGTAACCTGCTCTGGGAGATAATCAGTACATGTAACCACAGTTGCTTATGCTGACAATGAAATGTGTTTAAAATAAGGCTCTATTTAAAAAAAAAAAAAAAAAAAGTGTCTGCACTCCTTAAGCTAAACATTTGACCACTTGGAGACTGCTAAGAAATATTGTTTGTTTTTTTTTCAGTTATAAACAGCTTCAAATTTTCTCTCTAGACATATTTTTGAACAAATGTTTGACCGATATTTATGATCTTTTACATCTGTTTGACCACAGCCACACTTATTATGACA
Organism: Thalassoma bifasciatum; assembly: GCA_008086565.1. Classification (NCBI taxonomy): domain Eukaryota; kingdom Metazoa; phylum Chordata; class Actinopteri; order Labriformes; family Labridae; genus Thalassoma; species Thalassoma bifasciatum. The sequence continues at coordinate 26,875 of RPOG01003280.1, forward strand.
ATTATTATTAATTAAAGGGTCTCAATTATAAACACTGGTTGTGTCTTGTTTGTCAGACCATATAATGTTACCATATGCTTGAAACAGAAACACTGTGATGGTGGATGTGTTGTTCCATAAAGCAGTGACTCAGTGGTAAAGTAAACACATAAACCACTTGTTTGTCTTAAAAGTCACGGTTTTAGTCTTAACATGACACAGTTTCGTGTCTGCTGTGGCTTCAGGGGAAAATGAGTCAAGACCTAAAATTACCCGGGAAATTATACTTTTGGTTACTTTTGAAAGTATCAGAATCATCTGACCTCTTGTTCTACAAACGTCTGGAGGCCTGCCTACTCCACCACCTCTTATCTGTTTTATCACACTCTTTTCTTTGAGCTTAGAGATATAGTTTTTCTGTCCTGTTAACTCTTGTACTCTCTCCTTACAGCCTGTGACCTTCTCTGGAAAAAAAAACCCCCAGATCTGCCTGTCTCTATACGATGTCTGGTTCTGAAAAGAAGGTGTTATCCCTCTGCTGGTAAATAAGTAAGTCACTGTTTCAACCTGCATAAGGTGTGAAGTTTCCCTTTCTGTCTTCACAGAGCAGCGCTCTCTTTTCAGTGTTTTAGTGTACAAACCACAAAGTAGTATCCAGATAGAGTATTGATTCCTTTTTAAACAACAGATTACGGAAAAGGGTATACACTGCCCCCTCCTAAAACAAAAAGTCACCACTACAATCATAAGCACCGATAATACAAATGTTGTTGTGAGGGATCCCTGGGGGCGTTTACAACAAGATGATGCTCTTCCTTAAGTTTCACTTCTCACCGTCATGTCGCGTCCTTTTGAGGAAATGTCTGAATCTTGATTCGCCGGAATCGTCGTGGTGGTTTATTTGGAAAGGGCTCGTCCCTGACGACACTTCTGCTGCTTTGACACGCGCTGCTGCAGGTCATCATGATGATGAAAACACTCCTGGTCCCTCTGTGTTTGCTCCTTACAACATTAGCAGGTGAGAAAATTATGATTGTGGAGTTAAAGTAAAAGTGCTTCTTTGTCAGAAGTTGGGAAACAGTTTTACTATGACTGCAAATTATTAGTGCAAATCATCATACTACAATGCCAACAAGCTCTGGCGTTGTAGTATATAAATACTACTGAATAAAAGGAACTGATAACCTGTATGGATCAGTTTCTGGCACCATCTTGACATTTTACATCATGTTGTAATACATACATTTTTGTGCATTTTGCCTCAGTCTTGAAAATGTGTGTCCACTCAATTTGTATATGGTGTTTGATAATTTACAGCTGAATATGATGTGACTATAGAAGTAAAACAGCTTAAAATTTAAAACAAACAAACAAAAAACTAATTCTTAAACACAGGAAAGGGAAATAAATTAAATATGTGTTGGAATATTGTCAATGCTTTCCTGTAATGTGCTAAATATTACAAACATCACAATTTCAGACATTTTTCCTTTGTATAATAGACAACACAGACTCATTTCTCATTACGCAGAGTGGCAACTAATTTTCTTGTAAAAGGATGTCAAATGGAAATCCATCCATTTTGGTCGACTTCCTCAAATGGAGTAATAATTGCTGACATATGCAAGATGAACCATATCTCCCTCTTGCTAAAATCACAAGACCAAATCACACTCAGATTAGAGGATGTGGTTAAAGAAGCATCATCCCAGCATTGAGGTGCCACAAAGCCAAACCAGTGAGAGGCAGCGACTTAACACCAAATGTCATATGGAAGTTGTTTTTTGGACTAAATCTGGTCTGTCGTAGCTCTAATAGCCCATGAATGGACTTTATAAACTGGGCTGTGTTCAGTCAGTGGCCTTAAACAATAAGAATGATATTATCATGACCTTAAAAACTTTTCAGGTCTTTCTCCATATTTTTGTGGCCTTTTGGTGTTGTTTGAATCAAAAGTGAACTCACAAGGATCCATAGATTTTACAGTTTCTCTCGGAACAATTTACCTAATAAGATCAGAATCAGAAAAAAAGAAAATGGATTTCAGTAATTCCGAGAGACAACTCTGATTAAAGATGTCACGTTGGCTTGGCAATTTGGATTACAAAAACTAGTTAAAAAAGACTTTTAATACTACTGCCGTCAAATTCCTAAATGGTTTAAAAAGACACAATACCGTTTTCACTGACTAGTGCAAAAAGTTGCGAACTGCTCTGAGGTTGATAATATACCCCTCATTTTCTCTAGTGAGAAGAAAAAATAGAATTCGAAAAAGTAGTCAAGCAATACAGAGAGAAATAAACAGTCATCATTGTCATTGTTTGTCATTTAACTACAGATACCGTGATGTATAATATTTTCTCACAATTAAGAGGTCAGCTGATACTTTAATTATGTTATTTTAACCTTACAGTTTAACATTTCTGTGAGAAATAATGCAAAGGTGGTGGGTTTTTTTCACTAGGTTCTTGCTCCACCAAAACCAGTTCATGTTTTGGTTTCTTACATTAACTAAAGCTTGTGACACATATTTGCAGGTGCGTGTTCCTCTGCACCCAACAACATATACGTAAAGTCTGGTGAGATGGTGGCGCTGAAGTGCAAGTATTTCAAGGCAGAAATTCAAAGTGATGCTGGACTGGTATGGACCAACCCTGAGGGGAAAGTGCTGAGCAGCAACATGTCCTCGGCTGAGCAGAGGCAGATGGGTGTGCTGCTTCACAGGAGAAGCCTTGTTATCCTCAGTGCTGCTTTGAACCATCAGGGGAATTACTCATGTATTCAGAGGTATGTGCTTTTTCTATTCAAACTAAGATTCAGTGGAAAGAAATGACTCTGAAATCTAAACATTTCTTTTTATTTGGCTGGAGAAATGCATCCTCTTATGTGTGTTATTTAGTGCCGTTGTGAAGCTGGCATTAGAGTTCTCATGCATTTTATTCACAATATACGGCACTGAGCTGCATTCTTGGCCCAGCAAACATTTTGCTTTTGGTCTTAAAACATTTTCGACCCGCTTAAGCATTTTATAATGTTGATTTTAGAATTAATAAAAGAAAATACATAGTTTGCTTTAGGTCACATTGAATCATAAAGACTTTTCATCATCTCACTCGGGATAGAGATGATGCATTTCATGTCATGTATTTTACCCAGCTCTGTCCTGTCATCTTAATATTGTCACTCTGTTCCCTAAATATCCAAGATTGCAACATTCACAATGAAAGGACCCAGCAGGTCATTTCATACACAGTCGATGAAGTCTGTTTGTATTCTGCAGTCAGTTTGGATGCAAGAGAATTATCCTTTGTGTCTTTCTATGAAGGAGTAGCAGGACTCATATTGAACAATTCAGGCTGTGGGTTTACTCAACACAGAGCACAGATTATGAAGAAATGACCACGTACCCTTATGAGTGTTACACACAAGAGTCCTGCACATTGGAATGCCCAGATAATAACATCCCAAATGAGGATACACCCGGTATCACCAGCATTGACACCGTGTGGCACAAGGTATTGGAAAAATATCAAACATTAGAATTACATGCAACCATTTAATCAGAATAATCCAGAGATGTGGCTGAGTGATTCTTCAGTCTAGCAATATTTCAATTATTCAGATGAAATATGTACATATATTTTTGTATTTTTAAATATTTCGCTGTCATTTCTATCCGATAAGAAAGGGGAGTCATTTCCACGCAATGGTTACTTCCCAAATGTGGAGGAGAAAGACCACGGTGTCTGCACCTGTACCAGATCATACCTGTACCAGAAACAAGTATACAGCATGTCCTTCTCAGTGGTCCTTGAAGTTTTACCAAATGGTATTAAAAGAATTCATATTCAGCACTTCCCCCATTTTTCCAGGAGGCGTTCCTTTTTTAACGATTTCTCTTTTTCCACAGAAAAGTCTGTGAAAGTTGCTGAGATTATTTCCCCCCGACACAATGATGTGTTTCATGTCGATATGGGTGAGTCTTAAGTTTCACTCTTACTAGTGTTTACCACCTTTCTGGGTGACTAATCCTGTATCTTGTGCTACAATTATTTTTCTAGACTCGACAGCTGTGATTCCTTGCAAAGCTGTTCAGTGTTCAGACTCTGATTCTCTATTCTGGTTGAGTGGAAACTCACTGTTCAACACTGATGAAAACCAGCCAGTTTTCTACAACTCAACAAGGTGAAACAGTTCATTTTTCTTTTCTGATACTGTGTTACATTTTTCTTGGTGCATTAAATCATACTATAGTGAAGTTGAGTCTGTTACAGAACAAAAAGTTGGAAATACCTAGTAGATAGACACCAAGAAAAAATGAAAAGGTGAACAAGAATCTTTACATTTGTCACTAGAGTTGTTCCAGTTTGCCCCTCTTGAAATTGACTGGACCGCTGACCACATTCATGAATACATGTATCTTCAATTTCAGAGGAAGTAACACTACGGGGAAGAAGATTATAGCATCACTTGTCATCAAAAAAGTAACAAAAGAGCATTTATCAAAAAATTATACCTGCAAACTGGAGTCTGCTGAACGAACGATCATTTTCACCACCATCACCCTGGCCCAAAAAGGTAAACAAGATGGATAGTTGTTTGGTTCTGGTGTTTAATCAATGGTCTTCTGTAACAGGGCTGCAATAACACTAACTTTCTAATCAAACCTAATTCCATTTATGAACTCATGTACTCACCCTTTTACAATTTTGAAATTACTTTTATTCCATCTGTTCCACTTCAGCTCATCCCTCTTACGTTTCACTGGCTGTCGGCATTGTCTGCTCTGTGGTAATGATGGTTGTGATCTCAGTTATCTATGTAAAGTTCAAAATTACCATCACTCTTTTCCTGCGAGACACTCTTGGCTGCCACAGGAGCGCCTCAGGTACTTATTGTCTTTGCCCATCTTGTGTTAAAAGGATTTTTGTTTGTTTGTTGAAGGAGAGATTTGTGAGTGACTTGCCATTGGTAAGTGTAGTAGCCAAAGGAAATGGTGGTCAACTCAGCCCCTTTGTTAAGAAAGTGCAGAAGAATCCAAACAACAGCTAATTCAGGCTAAATTGGCAGTTCCTCTATCACATAGGCTTTGAGAAATATTGTATGCTTTTGGGCCAGAAACTCTGTTGTTTTATGTTGAACTATGTGTTTGTTCTCTGGAAATTTTAGGGGATTTCTTTGCCATCAGAAAGCTCATTTGTTTTTTTAAATTTTTTTTTTCACTATACATGGGTGTGATGAATACATATTTATGCAGAAATAAAAGCTATCCCTTTAGAGAGATTCATATTTGCATTGTCTGTCGGGGAGTAACAAAGCTGTTTTTTTCGTAGATGGAAAGAGCTACGATGCCTTTCTAATGTGTTACAAGAGCGACATAGATGCAGGACTAAATGAAGAAGACAGAGAATGGCTGAAGAGTGCTTTGGAGGAGAAATTCGGTTACAGTCTCTGTCTGCATGATCGTGACATCTTACCAGGGAAGGGTACGTGTCAAAGAAATACTTAAAAGAAAATGTGCTGAATTATCTTCATCATAAAAATTCATAATTTTTACTTCTTATAATTTCAGCTGTAGCAGAGGCAGTCTTGGACTGCATAGAACAGAGTCGGACTGTGGTTCTGGTCCCCACCTCTCCAGACCCTGGTCTTGAATCTGGCCTGCTGAGTGTCATCCACTCAGCCCTCGTTGAGCGAGAGACTCGCCTGGTTTTCATCAAAACTGAGTCAAAGGAAGTGCTGAAGTATGGCTCTGTGCATGAAGCCCTGCAGCTCCTCAGTAAGGCTGGAGGCTGTGTCACCTGGAAAGGCAAACACTCCTCATCCTTCTGGAAGCAGCTTCGGTATCACCTCCCTGCTCCTCAGCACACACCTAAGATAAAGCTTTTACCTGTCTAGTTACTAAGGTGCAAACAGTTAGCTACAATAACTATTAATCTGTTACCGAGTCACTGATAATCTGACTGTTCTATAGCTAATGTGTAAAGATTTGTGATCACGACAGCCAATACATCTGACATATCTAGAATCAATATGCACTTTCATTAATGTTGCTGTGAAGCTGTGGTGCTTTATTCCTCTTGATTACTTTATTAATGTCTGCACTGTGATTTCATGCTGCTCCTTTATCATGCCAGAAATGTTGTCATTGTATTTTCCATACAAAAACATACAATACTGTGATGCCTTAAGGCAAATGTTTGAAATGAACTTGAAAATAATGTATTTTTATACTTACAGTACATAGTCCAGTAACTTAACTGTCTAAAAGGTTCTCAGAAGTAAACAAGCTCTGCAAAGATTTTTAGCCTCTTTGAACTTTTGTTTGCTTAACACGTTTGTCTTCACCTTCACAGTAGCTCAGTGGTTTCCAGTAAAGGGCCCCTGGGAAACCAGCTGCATGCTTCCTCTTGCTCTTTAAACTACCATAACTCCTCAACTGTTTGTTCTTGCAAGAAAATTCAGATGGCTCTTTAAATAATAATTTATAAAATGCGTAAAATGTCAGGGTTTTGCTCAGTATGTCTTACTGAACATTGATATTTATAATAAAGTGCTGCACTGACATTATTCTGATGCACCAGCCAGTCAAGACGTTGAGCGTGCAGGAAATATGCTCTGACTACTTGCACTGTGTTCTTGGATGGAAAATGCTGAAGTGGAAATGCACGCTCACAGATCAACTGCAGGTAAACCGTAGTACCACTCTTTTCCTTGTGGTTGTGATCAGTATTGAGATTCTTTTTCTTGTAAGCCCATGATAAATTGAAATTTTGTGAGTAAAAGCCCAAAATTCGCAGATGGAAAGTCAAATATTGAGATAAAAAGTCAAACTCCTGGGATAGGAAGTCAAAAATTTTTAAACAAAATAATATTCTGATATGAAAAGTCTAAATTTCAAGATATGTGAAAATCATGGGGGGGTGGGGGTAAAATAAATGATAAAAGTCAAAAACTTGAGATTAAAAAGTCAAAATTCTGGGATAAAACACTGTTGATCTCAAATTTTGTCTTTTAATCTCAAAACTGGCTCTATAATATATATATGGGTCAATGACAAAAAGAGGGTCTAAAAACTTATTTTTAAAAAGTTCTTTGAAAATGGATAAAAACACATGTCTGAGAGAAGAATTATGTTTTCTAACAGATTTCAGTAGATGACCAACATTTCAAAGTTTTAGGTTCATAATTATTTAGTATTTTTAATTTAAGCACCCAAAAATGTCAAGTGGCGCAACCAAATATGTGAAAATATATTTATATGTTTCTGTTATTTTTTCTGTGTGAAATTATTGGCAAGTATCTCTCAAGTGTCTGTAGTGACTCATACATTTTCATTTTGTGTGTTTTATTTCTTTTATTTGTGAATAAGATAAATAATTTTATGTTAAAATAACATTTCACATTATTACATTGGTTGTACCACCTGACATGGAATTTGTTCCAGTCTCCAATGAACTGAAAAAAACTTTTTTATCAGTATTTCAGGGAAATCTACAAACTTCTCCACTTGGTCACAAATGTCAAATGTCACGGCTGATGCAGTTTCCTGTTTCCTGTTTTATTCTCTTCACTTTAAAATAAAAGTCTAATGTTACGGTTGCACCACCCTGACATTTGACAAGGTGAAAATTACGGGACAAAAGTTTTTAAAATTTCTCAACAGCTTTAAAATTCTTTTTATTTAAAAAGGTTCAAGCATAAAATAATGCCACTGTACTTTTAATTTCCATTTACAATAACTGACATTCAATTTTTACAGTTTAATTACTATGGATACTTGTCAGGACGGTTGCTCCACCTGACATTTTGGGGGTTTGAGGTACCAAAACACAAAAAAATAAGTTATATTTTAATTGTTTAAATATATGTTCAAATAAGACAGGTTTCATAGAATAAAGAAATATATTTGATGAAATGCTCAATTCATGATGTACGGAAATATTGCACTCGGACACAAAAAAAGGGACATCACGTCATTGACCCATATATATGATGACTCTCTTGGGCCAAAACAACCAAGAAAGTTGAGGTGGACTGTGTGATACTTGGCTGATAATAACAAATGCAGATTTTACATGTAACCAGTGTCACAGAATTCGCTGTCAACAGAAGATTTTGCAATCTGCAACTTGCTTTTGTTCAGTGGGCTAGTTGAGAACAGAAAGTGAGCCTCGGTCTGTGTAGGATCAATAAATATTCAATACTACTCAAATATAGCATGAAACTTTTCAAAAATCCATGAAACTTTGTGACTTTAAGTGACTCAGAATAGAAGTAGGAGCCCTAAAGCTGCTTCTTTAGCTTTGTATGGGTAAAACAATCAACCAGAAATAGGGGAAAAATAAAAATGTGTGACTCAGAACACTGCAGGTTGTAAAGCTTTTATGTCAGAATACAAGTACCACTAAGTTTTTATTAAAAGTGATTGTTCCATGAAAACAGAGATAGATCAAAGTGACTCCTCGTCTTCATCCAATTCTTGGTACTGTATTATCACAGGTACCCACCACATCTATTGATTTAATTCATCTTCTGTATTTATTCCTCTCATCACTCAAACCCTTTCTGCTTTTCTGGCTTTGTACCTTCACATTCTGCAGTTCAAGTTTCTCAACTTTTGCAAGACATGACAGAAAAATTAAAGCATCTTGGTGTCATACACTGACTCTGATTTTTAATGCCGTCCACCACCTGAATATTTTTCTTATTTTTTCACTTTACAAAAGTAAGATATCACAAGAGTGCAGCTCTTTTACTCTTCACATAGGAAGTGGCTAACACATTTTAGGACTACATATTTCGCAACGCATATTTCAGTGAATTCTTGAACAAGCGACCATACAGGAAACCAGAAAACACCACCTACCACAGCAACATCTCTTAAAATCCTCTGTAACAGTTCACACCTCCAGCAATGCAGCCTCACTGCAAAATGGAAACATTAACGTCAAAAAGAAAATACCAAGAACTCCAGATGCGGTTAAAAAGATGAACACGAAAGCAGCACGAAGTGCTCAAAACGTCAAAATTAAAGATTTTTTTTCAGCATTGTGACCGAAGTAGTCTGGAGAATCCAAGACAGGATGCAAACTTTTTTGATTTTTATAATCCTTCCCATTTCACTTGAGATGTGCTGTGTGGGGAATCACCGAAATAAAAAGAGAGGTATTTCAATTTAATTTTTAAATGTTTTTTTCAATGTTACAGCTCAAATTTCTGGTCTGTTTGTGTTCAGAAAGGATGTTCATGGTATTATTTGTATCATTGCTGTGTTCAGACTGTACATTTAAAATGAAACAGAAAACATATTTCAGTTCACCAGTGATTGAAACCATGTGCTGTTTTTAGATCTCCAGCAGAATACCACCACACACCAGTACTACAAAGCTGTGGAGGGGGAGATCTTCATGATGCCATGTCTGAAGCGAGCAAATGGGTCTGTGAAGGTGGCATGGTCCAGGACTGGAACGAGAAAAGAGGAAAACAAAGACCCACCCTTTGACTGTGGGGAGGAGTTCTTAGTTCAAGCAAAACATTCTGGAAGTTACACTTGCCATAAAAGGTAAACAGACCCAGTGTCACTGATATCTTCTTTCGAAGAGCTAAAAAATAAACAAATAACAGTTTCAATCAATATGCATACAGAAAAACTTTGGACTGCTGTAATTGTTTATGTTGTCTTATACTGTACGTTGACATCTCATTTTCTTCTGCAACCCTAGAAAGGACTGTTTTTTATCCCTAAAGGCAAATGACATTGTTCTATGCACAATTATAGAATCTGAAAATTTTACAAAACTCTTTTTCATGTGTTAGTTAAACGGTAGTACGCATTGTTTAGTTAAGCTTAGATAAGCAACCCCAGATCAAAGCACTGCCCCCATAGGCTTGAACTGTAGGCACTACGATGGGTGCATCACCTCACCAGCCTTCCTTCTTACCCTGATGCACCCATCACTCTGGAACAGGGTAAATCTGGACCTATTAGACCACAACCTTCTTCTGTTCCTCCAGTGTCAATTTTTTTTGCTTGCTAGCAAACTGAAGCCTCCAGTTGGCCTTACTCAGTAGTCTTCTCACAGTTACACAGCTGTACAACCCAAGCGTGTGGAAATGCTCTTCACTATTAGCATTAACATACACCTGAGTTCTACTGTTGTTTAAGAATTGAAAAGATACTTATTGTATCAGCTGGGGTTAAGTAACTTGTTGCCAGCTGAAAGACAGTCACCCGATTATCCAATAGGAGGCTTGTACTTATTTGATAAGTTAATTCCAGGTGACGACTTTGTTTTTTGACGAGGCAGTCTTTGTTGCTTTTGATGTGTCAGTGATGCATGTGAACTAATCTGTGCTGCCCAGTGGCAGGAAACTGTTCTTACATCTGCAGGTGGTGAGGAGGAACGATTTAAAATGCTTCAATGCAAAAGAGAGCAGTGTGGATCTGCTTATTGGAAAAGGTGTTACCATCCCTTGCCCAGGTCTCAACTGTAGTGACAACTCAGATGTCATCTGGTACAAAGTGAAGTATCCATAAACATGTCCAGATTTTACCTCCAAAGTAAATACATAAAAACATCAATTAAAGTGAAACAATTTCTGTGGTTTCTTACAGGGTAGCAAAGCTGTGTCAGAGCAGAAAAGACCCTCCTGTGAGGAAAATGGAGTGTTAAGTCTCTGTACAGTATATGAATTTGATAAAGGTGTTCATTTCTGCGACCGAACAGTGACAGAGGAGGGAGTAAACTGGACCCTGAGGAGGGCTGTTGACTTCTCAGCTGTTGGTAAGTGTTGTGTGTTCACACTGCCAAATATTTGAAGTATTACTGGTTTTATGGCAAGTTAACTCAGGTGTTCTTCATCCAATCAAATCAAATCTGTGATGCCCATGTGGAATATTTGAAGTCTTGTGATCCCCACTTGTTTTTATCAAATGGCAGAATGGAGTTGCACTGAACTTTAGATGTTGCCACATGCTGTTTTGTGAAGACTGTGATTATCATTGATTGTAGTTTTTGATCTTTTGAGCTGTATGTAGAGTCTACAGTCAATGGCACATCATAATTTCTGTTTGTCACTCATTTTTTAAGCTGGTCTGTATGTTTTGTATCCTCAAAGCCTGTAGGTCCAACAGCTGATTAGTGCACTATAGTCAGTAGAACATGTTTGCACATTACAGTAGTGCCAAAACTGACTGTATGACAAGGGTGACCATATTGCAAAATCCCAAAAGAGGATCCCCTACCCAGCAACTTGGAGATCCTGCAAAAATACCCTGAGATATTCAAAGACCAAAAACTAGCTTCCCAAGTCATTTATTTGTTTGAAACACTCCTTTCTTTTTAAGCGAACATTTTCTATGATGGGAGCATAGATAATGTATAGAAGCCCATTTCCATCAGTTGAAAATATAAAAATGTATCTCATCTTTATCTCAAAATTTTGTCTTTTCATTACAGAATTTTAGCTTATTGTCTGAAAAATTTGCTTTTTTTGTCTCAAAATTTTGACTTTTTATCTCAAATGTGGACCTCTTATCTCAGAATTTTGACTTTATCCTACAATTTTGACTTTTATTCCAAAATTTCAACGTATTGTCTGAATTTTTTGACAACTGATCTCAAAATTTTGACTTTTTCTTGCAATATTTCAACATGCATGATCAAACAGAGGCTGTGTGTTACATAAATGCCTGACTTTATTCTCTGTGCTCAAATAGCAAATTACACACCGAATGAGCCTCCCAGTATTTTGTATCCTGAAGACAACATGACAGAGGAAGTGGAGCTTGGTCAGTATATGTAGCTGTCCTGTGATGTAATTTCCTCATCTCTCAGACTTAACTCATTTTATGGTTTCAAAATGCTATTTTTCTTTGTTTTGTATTTGTTTTAGGTCGGTCTCACACGCTGACATGTGAGGTATCTTTTCCTTATGAGAAGAAGTTTTTGCCAGTGGTGCAGTGGCTCATGCATCACAATGGTAATACAGAGAATATGTCTGTGCTACACATGGAGATACAACAGTGAGTTTCTTTATCTAAGTTTGCTCTTGTATGAATGTCACCGTGATCATTTTTTTGAGTTCTGCAAAATCCATAAGCCTAATAATTCAGTTTGGTGCTAATTTAAGTTCTTATTTGAGTGCAAATGAGCTAAAAATCTTTCCTGATCCAGACAGGGGCCACTTAGATTTAAAGTCACACGTCGATCCATCATAAAAGAAGTTACTCGACAACACTTGAACAACACATACACTTGCATCGCCTCAAATTCTGTTGGAAACAGCAAGATCAAGCTCAATCTCAAGAACAAAGGTAATTTGTAATTTTGTTTTTTGTGTCTATCAAACAATATTTTTTAGTTGACTCTTTCATCATGCCACATTCATGCTTTCATGTTTTACAACTCAGCATCATATTGGGAAGCAGACGCAATTTCTTTTAGCTGAAAAAATAGCTACAAACGTGGTGTTTACTTTGTCTATGTTGTTGTTGGTGCTGCCTTTCAGTCAAATATTGATGCTCCAAAGATGAAGCACTTTCTCACAAGTGTATTCTCCTGACTGTTTTAGTCAAATGGCCATCATTGGTGGGGTATCCCATCGCACTGTTGCTGCTCGTGACCACACTGGGAATCATCCTGCACATAAGACGGCTAGAGCTACAGATCATCTACAGATCTTACTTCCAACATCAGAAACACAATGAAGGTCTGAAAGCAGAAACACACACACAGTTACAACAAACAGGGTAGAAACCTCCCAGTCCACGGTTGAAACTGAAAGGTTGATGCGTTCACATGAATATGCCAGCATCCTGCTATGCTCATTATCATAGGATGTGGTATCATATCAAGATAAACTCTGCGACAGATAAACTTTCAGTTTTCTGTTCTCACTACACAAAATGAAAAGTTCTCATAAGCACCCAAAAATGCTCTAAATCAGAGGAGCAGGAAGAATGCTTGATGAATGTGGGTTACACACTGTGAAACTGCTCTTCCTCACACGAGTGGCGACAAACCTGAGGTGACAGTCTTATCACAGACTAATCTTGCCACATTTCTAAAGTCTTTGTCTTATTTTTAACACAGATGAGAAAGAGTTTGATGTATTTCTGTCATTTGTCTGGAGTGATTCATCGACAGAGGCTGCAGGGGTGTCAGTCCTCTTCCCCCAAACAGGACCTGATACTGAAGAGAAAGGTGGGACAAAATGTTTAATATAGCATGTCGGTAAGTGCTGAACTTATACACCTTTCCTCGTAAATAACATAACTTTATTCACAGAGTGTTTATCCAGACTGTGCTCTGAGGAGGGTGAACTCAGTCAGACTCCACTGGAAGTGTTACTGCCTCAGGTGTTGGAGGACCTGTGGGGGTATCGGCTCTGTCTTCTGGAGAGGGATGTCTTACCTGGAGGAGGTGAGAGGATCAACCATGTGTGTTTACGTCTGTGTTGGTTGTCTGAAAATATTCATAGCTGTTTTTAATTTGCGTTGCAGCATACACCAATGATGTGGTCCTGGCAATAAAGAGAAGCAGAATGCTCATCTGTCTTCTGTCAGACGATTACCTCTCCAACAGCAGTGCTGTGTTCGTGCTGGAATCAGGGGTTCAGGTGGGTGTAGGGACACCAAAGGGGTTTCAGAAGAAAGACTCAATGTGGGGTCGCCTGAATTGTCTAGTAGTTGAATAAAAAAAATTAGTGAGCCAAGTATTATCCTTTGTAAAAATTAAAACACAACACACAATCTTAAATAACTGTATTTTATACTTTTGTTTTCTAGTTTGAATAAATCTAGTTGAATAAAATACTGTAGATATAACTATCTGGCCTGGCGCATCTTGATTGACGGCCACGATCACATGATTGAGCAGTTGTTTCATGAGTTCCATCGCCTCAACCTGTATCAGCACATACTTGCAGTCAGTGAAGAAAAACAGAAAACTAGTGGAAAGATTTCTTCACCTACCTGACCTTGTAAAGGCAGTTCTTAAAGGAACCAAACACTACGATGGGGTCTTGCGGCCACATGCAGATATAAAATATAAATGTAAAATAATCAAATTTCCAAGGAGGAAAACTTAAAATTTTTGTGCTCCAACTACACAAAAAATTGTCCTTTTTTCCCACTGATAACATAAAAATCAAGTTTAAAACCAGTGGTGTACATTTAGTAGGGCAATTGATGAAAATGTTCTCCAAAGTGCCCCTTTTGAGACAAAATGTGTGCTAAACTGCCTTTTTGCCTGTGTTTGCCTTTCTTTCTTACACCCCTGCCCTTCAAAATGTCTGTTCACACCACTGGCTATGACATTTAGTGAGCGTGCACTGAGAGCATCCTCGAAGTGAGCTATGTCATTTTAAGGGCAATGAGGCCGCATGCTATTGTTGAGACATTAATTCTGGAAAGAAAATGTCTTTGGGGTCGCCACAAAATTGAGATGTAAAAATGGCTCATGGCTCGAATGAGGTTAGAAACCACTGCTCTAAATACTACGCAGTAACAATTCTACCAAAATTCCTGATAGACATTAACAGTTGCTGTGTATGATAAACATTACAGCAAGCTAAAACACTCAAAACTTTATTTAGTTTGGTTTGAATGATTTTAATTCTTAATCGTCACCATTTTCCAAAGTAAAACTCAAGTGTCAGTAAGCCTGCCCTGGTACATTTATACATATAATTACATATTTGTAAGAATCATGTCTTATGATGTCTTTTGGTTTTGATTTTCAGTTCAGCTTTGCAATTCTTATATAACCACAGAACTTTTGTTTTCTCTGAGCTGACATACATCGAAACCATTAGCTGCAAAGATGAAGAGAAATGTGATTGAAAAAAAAAAAACCATCAAATGTGAGCTGAAAGAGTGGCTTCCTCTCACTCAGATTGAGTTTCTGTGAAGGGGTTAAGTCTGACTTTGACTTTGTTGAAACTTCTTAACTGATTTGTGTCTGACTATACCGTTTCCAATTTTATTTACAAACATTAATGATGAATTATTTCTTCTATCTTTAGGCCCTGCTTCAAAATTCAAACCTTAAACTTCAGCTGATATGGACAAATCAAGTGTCATCATCTGTCTTAAAGCCACTGCCTGTCCTGGTCCGAAGGGCCTTGAAGGTGTTACCCAGTCTGGACTGGGCCTCAGGGAAACCTGCAGGAGCCACCAAGACTTTCTGGAAGTCTTTGTTGAGGGCGATGCCTGATCACGAAACAGCTCCAAAACAATGATATAAGACAACTTTCTCAAGCATGACGCACAGAATATATTAAATCCTAGTTTTCAGAAAGAGACCATGGCTCAAACTAAATGTCAAGGAAATTTCCATGGTAAATATTCATGATAGTACTTTATTGTTACTAAATGTTAAAGGGCAGTCAATGGAGAAAATGAGTCACTCAGAAACTGCTCACTGAAACAATTTGAGGTATTGATTTTATGAGTGAACAGTGATTTAAAAAAAGCCTTTTGTGGGGGAGCCCTCATAAGGACATGGAAACATGTTAACTTTGACATTTATTTAAAATTCCATAGAATTCTGTCTAATAACTGCATTTCATTTGTCTCATATTTCATGTATTCTGTTACTGAAAACAAACAATTTTTTGTATCCCTTTTCTTTTTATTGATGTGATTATTTTTCAATTGAATATGAATTAACAGTTTGTTTAATAAAACAGGTTGAAGCAGAAAATATGGGTTCAACTTATTTGGAGGAAGACAACACAGCAGTTGGGGAACAATAAACAACTCCAAAGCTCTAGTTTTTTATCTTTCAAAAAGAAAGAACAAAAAAAATAAACAATTTCAAAACGGGGCTTTTATACCAAATAATCAGGACTGAAATTCTGGAGGGAAGGCTTTGTGATAGAAAACAAAAAACAAAAATATGCCCCTTACAATAATTTCATTTGTCTTTCACCAGGAGTGTTTTCACTGTCATGGCTGTGGTCTTCAAACAGTTCTCAAATGAATAAAAAAAATAAAAAATGCTTCCACTAATGACAATATAAGTTCAATACTTGATGTCGGGTAGAGTTAGTGAACAAATATAGCGCTGACTGCAGAAAACCAAATATACTTTCACACAGCTCAAATTTTAAAAAGTTGAATCTGCCTGTGATGCCGCACATTAGGTGAAAACAGGATTTTACACTGATATGGAGAATCTACTTTCTGTATTTCTAAGCTATGACACACACACACACACAAGCACACAGTAACATTACACTCAAACATACATTCCCCATTAATGGGTTTAAAAATCAGAC
Organism: Thalassoma bifasciatum; assembly: GCA_008086565.1. NCBI lineage: Eukaryota > Metazoa > Chordata > Actinopteri > Labriformes > Labridae > Thalassoma > Thalassoma bifasciatum. The sequence continues at coordinate 43,141 of RPOG01003280.1, forward strand.
GGTTCCACACTTTCTTTGTACATTTTTACACAAATAATAGATGATGGACACAGACACTTTGCCAGGTGGCTTCAGATAGCAACAAGTATGTCTTAAAAGGGAGATGAGGCCTCTGAGATGTTAGTCAGTATTAAGCTACTGTAGCAAATTTGACAGTTTAGACAATATTTTTTGTGTCTGTATTAGTTCCTGTTTGTCTGCCTTCACACTCAGGATCTTTCTGTAGTGGTTAGGAAAAAAAAGCCAACTTCAACCACTGAGTATCACTGTGGGCTTGAAGTTTTCTTCATTGCTTCTTCATAAAGATTCAAAACAAAGGTGACAGCAAAAAGTCTTTCGGCCCCCTCAGATACATCAGACAAAGTTTGAACTATACAGAAACTTTTGTTAGTGACAGGAAGTGTTGTACATTTATAACTTGTCTGCTTGAGCCTTCATTTTCCTTTCCCAGAGTTTTTGATGATCAGAGAAGCCCTGCTTGCCCTTATTGAAAGAATTGGGTCCTGCAGATGTAGGTGTCTCCCTGAAAAACAATAGTTCAGACTTTTAGACTCATACAGTAACATGGTGGATCATTTGGTCAACAAGACAGCCATATAAATTACACTGTTTTTTTATACTTGATATGCAGTTTTCTTTTTTTCTTTCTATAAAATTCATTGAGTGCATGTCACATGTACCTCCCAATGTTCTTCATCCTCATCTTTGCCTCAGGGGGCATCTCTTCTGGTTCACTCTGCATGAAAAGAGTGAGGCAAACTCAGCTTCTGCATATTTGTCCTCCATTGATTCATAAAACTGTGAAATAACTGTTTACTGGATACTGGGTACTTACATCATCCTCATCGAAAACTGAAGCCAGCCCTGCTTTCTTTTTAGGAAGTACTGGAACAGGCTCTTTAGGTTTCTGGAAGAGATTTGGAGAAGAAATGTGAAATAAACTACAGGTATTACACCTTTAAACTGCACTGATAAGAAAAAAGAAATGCAACCTTATATTTATGCCAGAAGTTCTAGATAAGCCACTTAAAATTACCCTTAAAAATGTCTTGTTTTCAACACAACTTACAACTACTATATCAAACAGGATCTGTGACGATTATCGCTGTGCGTCATCTACAAACATGAGTCAAAAACCTCTGTCCCCATACTTACTGATGCACCAAGTTTGATTGAAATGGGGTTGGACTTCTTCCCCATCTGACTGCTCATGCTAAAGCCTATCTTGGAGACTTTGCAGGGAGCTGGAGGGTCTGAGGACTCATCCTCCTCTTCAGATGTGAGATGCATGGATGTGCGTTTGACTGCGGCTCCCTCTCCTCCCGCAGTACTACAAGAGACAGGCTTAGTTTTCACTCTGCCTTCCTCCTCTTGCGGCCCTGCTTGAGGCAAGACAACTCAACACGGTGAACAACAGTTACCTGAGAGTTCAATAAAATTCTGTCACCTTTACCTGCGAGGCTAACGTAACGCCTGGAGCCCTCTAAATACTCAAAGTATCTTTGTTTCATTTCACTTACAGTTTTAAAGTCCGTTAAGGGGCTGTGTGTGCAAACCCCATCCTACCCATAATAAGAGAGTTCACCAAAACTAATGAGTACAGTCAAAAGAGTCTCATAGGTAAACGTCATGTTAAGGTGGCAGTAGGGAAGAGTGGGGTAAATTGAGTCATTTTTGACTAATGTTGTCCTTCCAGATAGAAAGCAGAGGGACAAGACCAAGTGTCAGTATTCAACTCAAAGACTCAAAGTTTTACTGATGAGGGAGTGGACAAATTTATAGATAAAAGTCAAGGAGAAATTGCTTCACTTTTAACTAATAGAGGGAGTTAGATTTGTTATCCTGACATTGTTGAACCTTCTCATGAAGATCCTGTTTGTGCAAATGATGCACAAACATGTCTGTTTGGTTTGAACCTGTACATTTGTCACTTCATCATGGACCAAAAAAGTTACTCAGTGACATGAAAGATTGAAGCAATAGCGTCACTCATAAATCATGAACATGATATAATTGTCAGCTGTCCAAGCTATTGTGACTTTGAAGCCCTAGTTTAGAGAAGAACTGTTTAAATATGAATATTAATAAGTGTTTGGAGACATCTAACAGGGTATACACCTGTTGAACCACTGGCATATCATACCCTACAGCTCCTAGTTTAGAAAAGCAATCTAGTGTAGCAACTCAGGCTACTCTTTGTCTAATTAGTTCACAAGGTTTAATATGCTGGAAAATCATTAACATGTATAATCTACATTTTCAAAACTGGACAAATCTGCTCATGCACTACTCATTACAGCTTGAATGTAAAAAATTACTTTAACATGACAAAAAATAACAGGTTTTGTAAAGAGTACAGACTTGCAACATTGCTACATGCTTCTCTTAATCATAGGGACAACAAAATGAAAGGTGCATGTAAAATTTATGGTCATATGACAAAAAAAATTATGTACCACTGCCTTTATACAGGGGGTGGGTCATTTTACCCCACTCTCCCCTACTCATCCACGTACACTTGAAAGCTAACTAGGCTAACTCGAGTACATATGGTTAATAAAACCTTTACATTTAACACATCAGCTTCAGTTTTAGACGAGCTCCACTGTGACATTATCTCAGTAGCAGTCCATACATTGACGTCAATATATTAACTTTCACTTTGTATACGCATTAAAAATCCCAAAGCTAACATTGCTAGCTTCATGATGTTTCGATACACACCCTCTTGATGTGAAATCGTTCATAATTTGGGGCTACTTTAAAGGTAAAGCTGCAAATCGCCTTAGCCCTAAATAATGTGTATGCATCTTAAACATAACGTAAAAAGTCAAAACAGCACAAATATCACCTCCGCCTTCGGTGAAACCTCGCCTGTTATGCTTGTTGTCCGCCATCGTTTCAACTCTCAAATTCTGCGATTGCGTATCTCACCGCTAGGAGGAGTCAGCAATCAATATGAGTTATAAACATAGACTGTTATAAACTGTATATTAAACAGTGAATGTTTGCTGTAATCAAAGCAAAAGGCGGTCCAACAAAATATTAGAGTGAAACACCTTTTTCTGTTATTATTTTTGGTGACTGATTCTTTTACAGGCAGTTTATGATGTATATGCCACCAACTACAAATACTACAAATGGGAATAAACATATATATATATATATATAATAAAAAAATAAAATAAAATATAAATAAATATTCCAAAGGAGCAAAACAGATTTCACTAATCACAAAATCTAATTTCTTAGAGGAAAAAATGGAATTCAAAGAAAAAAAATTTCAGTGATCACAAAATAATTTTCATGGATCAAGAAACTTATTTCACTACGTGCAAAACAAATTCCATTAATCACAAAATAAATCTCATGGCACATGAAATGAATTTCGCTGATCACAAAGTAAATTTCATGGCTCACAAAATTTTGTTTTCCCGACACAAAAATGAATTTCATGGATCACAAAATGAATGTCATAGATTACAAACAAATTTCATGGATCCTAAAGTAATTTATAAAAAAAGGCTTTCTGATTCATGAAATTTATTTTGCGTCCTGTGAAAAATATTGAAGTTTATTTTGAAATTTACTTTAATGTTCCGTGAAAATTCAATTTTCGAAAGATGATTTTTTTTTTTTTTTTTTTTTTTTTTGTCATGAAGTACTGTGAAATTTATTCTGTTCCTGAAATATTTCTTCCCATTGGACTCCAGGGCACTGTGCGATATTTACAGTATGTCCATGCATAAAAGCTTTTATTAAAAACAATGTTTATAATGTGTCAATTTAGGCAACATCAACAACAAAAACGTCACCAAAGGCAGTGAAGTTTATTCCATCTCCATTTCTTTAAGGGTGTCAGGTTCAGCTCGTCCAGCAGGAGGCGGTAACGAATAATCTCCACAGATAACAAACCGCAAATACACACAAGGAACAGTCTCAGCACCACAGCAGGAGAAAAGCTAATATGGCTAAAAGCTAACTTGGTAAACAAAACATAAACAGGTAAAATCTGAGACATTTAACCGCTAGTAATTGTCCCTGAATCCTTGTAAACATTTCACTGTTGTTTGCTTCTTTGAAATGGTGCTGAGTTTGGGAAAAGTCTTGGGAAATCCGGATTTTGTGTGTTTGTTGCTTGGATTTGCTAATTTAGTCCACATAGCTGTTAATGTTTGATACAGATTTTCTACCTGTTAAACTACAGTGAGATCGTGTTATTGAGTGTGTTTTTAAGTTTATCATTCTTGAAATAACCTTTACTTTTGCGTTGACCCACAGGTTTCTTCACGCTTGGTGTCAAACAATGTACCAGTCAAAATGGGACAGACCCTGTGCATTTGCTCCCGCGGCTCCATCACCATCGAAAACATGAGATATTACTTTATTCAGAAACTTGACGAAGGGTAAGTGTGAACAGTGTCATTGTTCGTCACACTTACTTCTTTAATCCATCTAAAATATGAAGACTTTTCGAAATAAAAACTGATCCCTCGGTTTGTCAAAAATGTAAATAGAAAAGAATATAGTATGTAGGGCTGAACGATATATAAAAATACTCTAATTGACAGAATATAATCTGATTATTTCTCCTTATATTGCAATTTAGGTTCCCCATCTTATGTGTTGTTATCAGTTGCCACATTGAAGGAGGTGATATTTTTTTCATTCTTATTTTGTTTAAGATGAACTTATACATGAGGGGGAAAATAGTATTTGTAAATCCACAAAAGAAACTCTGTTTGCATATACAGGTACCTTTCAAAAAATAAAAAATAGGATGAAAGTTGAATGTTTTTGGTCACCCATTTCAGAAAGTGAAATGATGATTTTGAATTGTCTGACTGTTTTGCAAGTTTTCCTGAATTTCCTCCCAACTTAATCCATTTTACCTGCTTTTTGACCACTTTTTGTCACCTTAGACTTACTATTATTGCTACTTCTTGCCATTTTTTTTGCCACTTTTCACCACTTGTGTTGTTGCTTTTGCAAAGGTAGTTGTCAACAGTTTGTCTCTTCGGTTGAGTAACACTGGTGTAGAGCATGAAACATCTGCTGCAAAGAATGAATCTCGTATTCTGACACATTTGAGGTTAAAAAAAATATTTCACTGTCGGGGATTAGAATATTGCAGCAAAACAAATTGTGGTCTAATCTACAATGGGAGTAATTGCCCAGCTCTTTTTTCATTGACTGTTTTCAGAGGCCTACGTAACTCATCTCTCTGTTTCCTTCTTCAGTGGCTTCAGCTATGTTGATCTGGTTGAGGGGGCAAAAGATGGGCGCTTTTATGCCTTGAAGAGGATCCTGTGCCATGACCGTGAAGGTCGTCAGGAGGCGCAGACAGAGATGGAGATGCATCAGATGTTTAATCACCCCAACATTTTGAGCCTGGTTGCCCACACCTTTGTTGATCGTGGAGGGAAGAGTGAAGCCTGGCTACTCCTACCTTATATAAGAGTAAGTTGATTCAGCGATTCGTACACCCAGGATAAACTCCCAGATTACCTGTTGGCTCTGATTTGTTTGTACATGTATGTTAACAGAAAGGCAGTCTGTGGTCCGTTTTGGAGAAGCTGAGAGATAAGGGGAACTGGATGCCTGAAAAACAGATTTTGCAAATCTTTCGTGGCATCTGCTCTGGACTGAAAGCCATTCATGAACAAGGTTATGCACACAGGTGATATGTCCCACACGTAAACACATTTAATAAACACTTATTAAGGATGACTTGAGTGAAGACAAAACACACCTCTGTATACCAGTCAGTAGTCTTCATTTAATTTTCCAACCTGCCAACCTGGTATTTTCCTGCTTGGATTTGATAGAGACCTGAAACCCACAAATGTGCTCCTAGATGAGGACGACAGGCCAGTTCTGATGGACCTGGGCTCCATGAATCGTGCCAGGATTGAGGTAAGGTTTTATCAAGACTTTTTATGGATTTTCTACTTAAGGTATTTAACGATACAACAATACTACCAGTAAAACACAAATGGTTATGACAAACAAATATGGGGACGATTTCCTAGCTTGCAGCTTTTAACTTTATAGGTGTGCTTCCAATGTGAAGTGGAGCATGTAGTGAGACATGAACAAGTGATTTACTGATTTCCATCTACCTCCTGGATGAAGTTTTCTCATGGATTGGAAGTTGGGTTATGTCACAGAATAAGACTTAATAACATTTCAGTGGTAAAGGCAAAATGCAACTGGCCTCTGCTCCAAATAAAACAGAAAAATCCTTTCCTTTGCCATGTTTTGAATAACAGAGAGTTTGTTTCAGGTAAGAGGAACCAGAGAAGCTATGACTATACAGGACTGGGCGGCCCAGAGGTGCACCATCTCCTACAGAGCACCTGAACTCTTTAATGTGGAGAGTCACTGTATTATCGACGAGCGCACAGATATCTGGGTAAAGAGCTGCATTCCTTGTTTGCTTGTTTGTCATCACTTGTTTATGTCATGCACAGTGTCTTTGAAACACCCCACACTGGTTTACTTGTATATCATTTTCTGTCTTCTTCACCTTTTCTACCTGAATGTCTTCCCACAGTCACTTGGCTGTGTGCTTTACTGCATGATGATGTTGGAGGGGCCGTACGACCTGGTGTTTCAGAAGGGGGACAGTGTTGCCCTGGCTGTTCAGAATCCAGTGACTATTCCACAGTCATGCAGGTCAGTTTTCAGCCTGTAATATGAGCCATGCTGTAACTTGATGTGCAAATGACTTTGTTTTTTTGTGAAGCAAAGTCATTTTTCTCCCAGCGCCAAGTTCAGGGAAAGAAAAAAACATTGCATCTACAAAATAAATGTTTCAAGGCATGACAGTCCAAAGCCGTTATTGCACTCATCAAATTAACACCCCAGCAGACCAAGGTCTCCTTTGAAATGAATAAATATAATAGTCAAATCCTTTATGAATTCCTTCATTGAGACACCATTTCTAAAAATACTGGTGTTCAGGTAACAGGGTTTCAGTGAGCTCATCTGAGGGACACTCACCTCACCTGTTGCTCTTTTCCATGCAAAATAGATAGACCTCTAACTAATAGAAAATCTCATAAATTATTGCATGCATCACCCTTGTACTTACTTGTTGTATATTTTATCTCCCCCTCAGTTACTCAGAGGGCCTGCAGATGCTTCTGAGCTCCATAATGGTGTCGAATCCTCAGGAGAGACCAAACATCCACTGGGTTCTTGACCAGGTACAGGACCTGCAGAGTCGCAGCCCCAACACCCAAACCAACATGGTTTGATCTTGCACGCTGCACTCGACCGTGGTTCTTGGAAAAACCTTTGCACACATACTGACACCTCTTCATTTAGCTTGAATTTTTTCCTTGTATTTATTGACCTTAATAACGTTAATGCCTTTTACTTAGTTTCAGGAGCTTTGCAAATCTATGTAGTTTAAACTTGGATAATCTGTCACAACCTCCCTTCGCTTTAGACTTTTGCTGTTCTCACAAACTCAGTAAGTAACCTCAAAAATGAAAATAAAAGCCTTTGATTAGATTTGAGCTTGCAATGTAATGCAATTGAAAGTTAAAATGGTTTTTTGTTTTGTTTTGGGTTTTCTTTGTTGGGCAGATTCAAACATTAAAAAATCAATCTTTTCAGTTTCTCTGCAAGTTAGACAACAAGATGGATACCACTCATGTTTCTGTCCTATTATCATGGCACTGCAGCCAGCAGATCCTCATGCCGAGCTAATCCTAGGAAATGAGTGTTTCTATCATGTATGTATAAATATTTTGCTTTTTAATCAGCACAGGAATAATTATAGGACTTTGCTAAACCTTCCAACGGTTGAAAGTGACCTGAGTTCAACGCATGTCAGATTACATTCCCTTCCAAAAGTCAGTATAATCCACATTTCCTTGATTTTCTATTTAAAGTGTTCTGTAATCTTTAATGTACGACCGAACCTGCAGCTTTTCTTTGAACCATCACAGCAAATTTTCTATATTGCACCTCACTGCAATGCTGCGTTTGAACACACAGAGGTGCTCCACCATCACACTTTCTTCCTCCATATGAACCTGGTTGCTCACCATGATGTGTACAGCAATACACGAGTGAATGAGCTCTTAATACAACACAGCAAAGAATATCTGCTTTCACAAACACACATCTGTACTGGGAAGAGGTCGGGCATTTCATGCTTGAGCAGCAGGAAATGAACTTTGAATCAGTTGATACAGGAATTGGTTTTAAGAATTTAATTGTTTTAAATTAAGGTTCTTTTCTTATTTTAAACTTAATCTTTAATATTAACCTTTAAACTTTTTTATGTTATTTAAGGTTTTATATCATCTCTGCTATACTTGTGTTAAATACTGGGTTTGCTGTTGAGTGTAAATGTGGTCTCACACTTAAGTTCACCTCAGCTCAGGGTTCACCTACATCTCAAAGTGTTGAACGCTGTAGATCCAAATGGTACAACCTAAAACAACTGGATACAAATGAGACTTTGGGCAATTAATCTAAGAGGAATTCTTTTGTGACTGTAATGTGGTGGTTTTGGACCTAATGATCTGAAAACTCCTTGAAGAGTAAATGTATGAAGTAAATTTTTAACTGTGATTCGCTTTATGTTTTATGTACGTTATCTTTTAATGCTTTGGGTTTGCCTTCATCAAGAGAACATGATGTATTTGGTAATATCATCAGTGGCAAACATCACAGGTAAACTTTGGATTTGTAAGTTGTACTGGTGATGTTCAAATATATGAAGTAAGCTAATCAATTGGTCATGGGAATGGTTATCCAGTGCACAGTAAATGATACATCAAGATCAAATATGTAGCAGCCTGTGTACAGTTTTTCTTATTATTATTCTGAAATAAAGAGGCATTCAACATAAAAATGTAGTGGTCATTAAAGTTAAATGAGTTAGGATTCATGTGAAGTGAAAAAGTTTCAGTGTGGGAAGCTGATTGTGACCTGGGCGGTGTTTTTTTGGGGGGGGGGGGGGGGCAATCTCTACCTCCACCCAGAAATGTTGTAACCTGAGTTAAAAAGTCACTGCTTCCGCCTCCTGAGTCTTTGAGTTTTATTTTTGATTGATGACTTTCAGAATCAGATATTACTGTTTTTGAATTTTGGCATCACTTAGATTGGTAACTCAATTTGATATATATATCACTTTTCTAAACCGAGTTACACCGATAGTAACAGAGAAAGTGTGTGAGGGAGAGGGTTTAAAAAATCAAAAACAGAAGATCCACTAAATGATAGAAATTTGATGCTGAGCTTAAAGTTTATGTCCACTACAGATGAAAACAGACAAAAGGGCCGAAAGATTTGAAATGTATAACCTTGCCTGTGTTACTTCCTGAAAGAGAATAAAAGCAGTGTTTGGATTAAAACAGAAACCTCTTTCGAATGAACTGGCTTGGCTCTGTCACCCTTTTTCAATAGCTAACTAATTCACTATTGGCTTGACAAAGCAAATCCTACAAGAAAGGTGCCAGCTTCACTTTTTGTATCTTTAGGATTGATGCTGTGTTCATTCTGTATGAAATATTTAGAGTCCAGAATCTGGGACTTTAACAAGAAGTGAAAAAATGACACCCCTTCCTGAAAACATGACAAACATCTTAACTAATTCTTAGAGTGAGTGTTGTTTTTCTGTCATGAGGAGGAACACTCTCGAACTTCATTTAATGTGAGATAACTTTCTCATTCATTAATTCACCCAAACTGAGTTTTTTTGCTCGCCAGGCTCACGCGACCTTCATCTGGCATTGTGTAAGACCACTTTCCGTTCTTTCCGCCTGTGTGTGCATTTATGTGTGTATTCATTTGTGCACACATGCTTGGAAACAAATATCAAACTGCTCATGTGGAGAAATTTACAGCTCTATACGTCCTCTCAGATCAGCAACGTGTCAGACTTCACTGCTGTCCCAATTACTTTCAAAGGTAATTCCCGACCTCAACAGCCACACACACAAACACACAAATGGCCAGTCTTAGAGTATACACAGCATACCACATATTTACAGTGCAAACACCCTTTCATACACAAACACCCAAAGGATTCATTACGCTTGAATTAATTATATCCCAGCTGATTTCTTCCTTAGTCCTACCCAGAGGTCCCCAGACTCCCCTGGGACCAGGGTCAGGATGGAGCTGTGTTTATGGGTTCAATATGCACACACACACACACTTACACAACCTGCTCCCTCCTTTTATATTCCCTATCATCTGCCTGTGAGGGGCTGAAATGATGTCATACAACACAAGCGCAAGGTCAACTCAATGTTTTCCCACATTTTAGCACCAATTCCATGTGCTGTTTCCTATCGCTCAGTTAAAGGGAGCTGTAGGCAGCTTGGATTGAGTGTGTGTGTGTGTGTGTGTGTGTGTGTGTGTCATCTGTAATCCCACCCCACTCCTCAAACTCAAACACACTTTAGCTCTCATGTCATAAACCATCTGCAAGCTTTTATTGATTTGGCGATGAATCAATTAGTGAATTATTTAATTAGCAAAGCATTATGGGTCAGTGCAGAGCTGCTCCCACCCAACAGTGTTCCTAGGTCTCTTTAAATCATTTTACACATATGTCCTGACCCATATGGATGTCAGGATGTGCTCAAATCTGTACAAAACAAGCGCACAAAAGTTTTCTGAACAGCGTGAAATAAAACATGATTCCAGCAGGACCTTGTAAAGTCGTCCAGTAAAGTTTCTGTTGTTACTCAGCAGACGAGGGATCTTGTTTCTCTAAAGCTTTAAGTGTCCAGACCCAGAACTTTTGCTGTCACTCAAGTCCAAATTAGCCTTGGCTGCAGCTGAAAGAAGAAGAAATATGGACGTTACGTCTGCCGAGTTGAGTGGATGAGTTATGACTGGTGTTGAGATCGAGGAGTTCTTTCCATCCTGGCTTTTCTTTGTGCTCATTAATTCATGGGAGTGTTTGGGTTAAAATGCATAATGACTTCATTAAGGGGGATTGGCGTAATCAGTAAAGGTATTGCTTTAATTACTGGCTCAGGGCCAGACCTATCCGTCCTCTGTGAAAACCGTAACCCACCCTGTCCACAGAGCTCACTAATTTAATTAAGTGTACAAAATGCTACACCCTAACGTCGCCCTTGGGGGCAATTATGGCACTGGAGATTGAAAGATCTCCGGCGGGGGTATTTTACTTACTGGCAGGAGATTGCCTGTGTCAGTTAGCTGATTGCATTGATTATATTGATTTGTAACAGCTTTTCGGGTAATTTCATCTGCAAAGGTGAGAGCAACACGTTGGCCCAGGGACTTTTTTATTTATTCTTTCTTTATTTAGACCCTGCACTCTTTTGCCAAGTGATTAGATGAAATGGAGCCCCACAATAAGTCTTTTAAAGTGGGAGTCTAGGAGGGGGGGGATCGATAGTTTTTATTTGCTGTATAAGGTCAGGAAAGGTTGGGTGTTATGAATTCTTTCAAAGGCCTCACAACTCCTACACGCAGAGTGCTGCATGGTTTCACTAATGCTGTACAATAGTGGCTTTGAAAGGAGCTCAGACCAGATCTGCAGTTGAAAAGTGAGAAAAAAATAGACAAGTTTAGTTGACTTAAAACACACAGATCTATTCCAGACTTTGATCAAATTTGTGGGACGACTAACAGACCTTCACCTGATGATCTGAGAGCCCTGGTAGGATTGTAGTGTGTGAGCAGGTCAGAAATATACTCGGGAGCAGGGTTATTGAATGCTTTATGAACTAATAAAAGAATTTTGAAGGTGATTCTGTGCTGTACAGGGAGCCAATGGGGTGTCTCTAGGACCAGGATGATGCGATTATATTTTCATTTGTGTGTGTCAGGACTCTGGCTGCTGAGTTTTGAATAAATTGAAGTCATCTGATGGATCTCATTGTACATGTGTGACTCAGTTTTAGTTGGACATCATGATCATGCAAACTGAGCAGATTATTTTTGAGGTGGTGGCTCGTAGCTCTGGTTGGGCTCAAATTCTGCTGGCTACATTTACGACCTGATAATTGCAACAAGAGATCATCCTTGGGGAGAAGTTTAAAGACAAAAACAGGACAGAAAGTCAAAAATCAGTCGAACCATGTCATGCAGGCTCGGTAAGCTACACACGGTTTTATTAAATTTTGTTTTGAGCCAGTGATGGCATCTTAGGCACCTGAATTTAAAATCTTAGTACCTCTCCATTATTGTGACACAAATAAAAGAATAAATCTAGTTTAGTGCACGCCGTGTCTGCACAAATTTTATTGATTGATTGTAGATGCACTGAATTAAACAAGGACAATGACAAAAAGCTTGTATTTATTGTTGATCAGTGATGTTATGCAGATAGCTGACAGGGCTGTTACCTCACTGTGCCCTCTGTCTCTTTGAAGTAACTTTACCTTGACTTTGACAGATATTATCTCCTAGTCTCTAAAATTCTTTTAATCTGATCAATTATGGAAATACTTCCTGCTTGTCTGTCATGTACTATTCAAAGCTCTTTTGAGAGTTTTTGAATTGTTCGTAAAACAGACTGAAATTTGCACTGATGTCTCTCTGTTACCTCCACTATCATCAACTTTAAGATTGACTAAAACCGTGCCCAGATTCAGAGACTCCTGTTTAATAAGAATCTATGTAAAGATCAGTCACATTGCTGTCAAAGGGTGTCCTGATCTGACAAAAAAGTACATCCTACTTTTCCCAAGTAATGAAAGTTCAGGAGTTATTGTTACAGCCCAAGATTCTTTGCTTGTCAGTACGACTTAGATGGCGAACTCTAAAGCAACTAAATAATACCTGCAGTGGCAAAGAATAATTGAATAATCATGTTTTGCATGAGTTAACTTTGGCATGGAGACATTTTGACATTTTATTCCTAGAGATAAGTATCTAAGTTTTTCTCTTTTTCCAAATTTTGCTCATGCATTTAAAGAAACCCTATTTCCATATGTCACTCACAGCTCACACCTTGTTTCCTGCCCTGTCTTCTCTGAAGACCACCCTCATTTCAGTATTATCACAGGTTTGTAAGACACTCTCATCCCCCATGGTTCTTTAGTCATTGCCATTTTATTCCAGAGAAAAAGTGCAAAAGATAGAAGCCTTGAACCATGAAGTGAACTCCACAATGATGGAGACAGTGATCACGTTATAAGACATTTCTTACAGCGGTTCGTTGGCCACCTGGCTACCTACCATCAGTTGCTGGGGCCGTACTGCAAAGGCCGGATCTTTGGAAGGATCCAATCCAACACTTCATCTCAATTTCATTATTTTAATGTCTGAAAGCGCTGACACAAAGCCATTGTGAACAAAATGATTCACAGCCCAGATATTTCAATGTTTTTCTTTTTACCATTTTTCATCACAAAGATTTGCGAGAGGTGATGCTTTTCATTAAAAGAAAGCAGGATAAGATTTGAAATCGGAAAAATAAAGCATTTCTTGCTTACAAAGAGATAAGAGATATCGCTTTTTGTGTTTGTAAGTGAATTTAGAAAAGGCACAGACCCAATTTTCTTCGCTGGAGCTTTGAGAATATGATACCATGTGGGTTCAATTTATTATGAAGCTGTACCAACATGAAAATAATGAAGTTATATTGATCAGTTTTACAGAAGACTGGCAACATGTGGAGAGGGTGTTTGTGTAATAAAACAGGATCAAATTAAGAATAGTGAATCATTAAATTGGTCTTTTTTTACATTTGTGGATTCATTCATTGTGTTTATTCTCCCATGAAAGTTATTAGTATTTCACATGACTTCCCATATTTCAGTCTTTTTTCAGGTGTAGTTCAGTCAGAGTGAAGGTATCTTGGCCACTAAAGAAATGCTATGCTAGTCAATTAAAGAGAGCAATGTGACCCAGCAGATTAGTTTTAATTACAGGCCTCTAACCTTTGCTAAGCATGGCAAAAGGCAAAAGGGGGCTAATAGTTTGATGAGCAGTTTATCAGCGCTGATTAAGAGGGTGGGATGACAAGATAATCCAGAGGTGGCACGGTCATTAACAGCGACCAAAGAAGAGCAAATTAGCTGATTAAACTGTGTCCCACCCAGCCAATGCCAAACAGGCAGAAGGGAGGGGCTTCATGAGTGATGGATGGATGAGGAGGGTGGAGGAAGTGTTTATGTCGCCCGCCAGCTGAGTTGTCACTGAATGAGTGAAGTGTCTTCATCAATTTGGAGCCATTACCATGTCAAAAGGAGAGGATGGTGCTTAAAGGAGGGGAACAGGTTGGGGGAGGAGAGAAACAGAGAGGCCATCTGCATACTACAAGCTTATTCATTTGAACACACACACACAAATACACACATGCCTTGCTCCCTCGGCCCCTCCCCTTACCGCCTCCCCCTCCAGGCCGAGCAGTTTACCGTAAGGCTGTTTAATTTTCCTGAAATAGGGCTGTGACAGCTGTGTCATGCTGATGAGAAGGTGTTGAGCTGAGTGGCAGCCTGTCACATCTCATCTATCTCAGCTCTGATACTGCACAACCTCACCCCCTCTCTTCCTCTCCTCCACCTCCTTTTGCTCCACTTCCTCTTTTTCTTTTTTTGGCAACATCTCCTTTTGTGTCTCCTCAATCCTCCTCACCTAAGTAAATGCACTTGTATAGTCTGTTAAATAATTTTGTGTGTGTTTGCTTATGGGTGTTTTCGTGCCTGTGTGTGTTTGCATTTGGGGAGGGGCATTGATTGACGTTGGAAAAGGACGAAAGTAATAACTGGGAGCTGTTTTTTATTTCACCTGCATTGATTGTTATAGGTCTCTTTATCATCTGACCTGGCTCAATTATGCCAATTGGATAGCACAGTGACACGGTGAGGTTGTGAGGACAGTAAAATGAAACACAGAAAGTGAGAGGGGGGATTAAAGTGTCCGCATGTGTGTGTGGTGTGAGTGTGTGTTTGAAAAAGGTGGAGTAAAGATGAAGTAGATGAGAGTAGAAACAGCTCGGCAGTGGAATATGCATCACTTAGGATGTATTACTCTGCACAGGGAAGGACAACAATTTAAATGTTTGTGATGTCATTTCCACCTGTCAGTCATGTCAGGATGGGATAAATGTGGAGCCATTACATAAATGAGATGTTGACGTGACCCTTTGTATGCATGTATGCATGCAGACACACACTGCTATCTCTTGGGTTGTATGTAAATAGAATACAGATATCTTCTATCTGCAGTGTTTTCTTCATGAGCGAGAAATACTTTGGCTGGGTGAACACAAAGAGCATCCCCTTGAGGGAAAGTGTCCTTCATTCTTCCCGGTTCATTTTTTAACTTAAAGCAACATTTCAGAGGGATAAGTAGGTTTTTTCATCTCAGCTATCCTTCAATCTCCTGTCCCTGCACTGTCTCTTCATGATAGTGATACCTTTTTACCCTTTGTGAACCTTAACCCATTTATAGATTGTACGAACAGGTGATGAGGTGTAAAGCCGTCGGCTCTATTATCCTCAAGTTAGCATATAAACCATAGCTTAAAAGTTGTTATTTTTTATGTAAATAGTTGTATTTTGTTGAAAAGCGTAGTCAAAACTTCACATTGTGGTGTTTCAACTTGGAATCGCACAATATCTTGAGGTCCTGGGGGCCTTCTATAACATTGTCCCCTCAAACATTTTCTGTCTTGTAATTTGGAAGGATTTGCAATTTCTGTAGCAGGATAGGTGAGAGTGAGTTTGTTAAAAACAAGCAACGCAATGTTATGTACAATATTGAAATTATGATGTATCATTGTTAATTAAAGATATCTGTGTATAACTGGCTCATGTGCACATCAGGTCTTCAAAATCCGAGCTTGTGTTGCAAAACTCTCATGTCAGCAAATTGAGGAGTTATAAGGGGAAAAAAAGGTGTAAATAGTGTTGATGCATATTTACAAAGAGTTATATGTCCTGTTTAACATGGGAATATCACAACTATATCCTTTTTGAAATTAATAACGATAGGGCTATTAGACTCTATTTTATAATGATTTAATTTTCTAGTTTTGTCAAAGAGGTATTAAATAGTGTTATTCAATGTGCATGTCATATAAGCCCTGAATAGATGTTGACCGGTTCATCTGGATATAAAAGTCTGATTCTTAGCCGAATGATTCATCTGTACAAATGTAAGTTCAATAAAGAAATAAATAAGAATTGAACTTTACATTTTTTTGTAGATTGGGGGCAGATGTGGACGATGCGTAAAAGCAAATAAGAACAAAAACATTGTGACATGATATTTTAAACATGTTAGAGAAAAATTAGCTCTGTGTGCAAACAGGATATAAACCATGCTTCAAAATATTGAAACAGTTGAAATAGACTCAGAAATGCAACATTTGAAAGAGGAAATACAAGTTAGTTGAAGCTCATTTTCCTACGCTAATTGTTCCATATTTCCCCCACACAAATAAAAGTACTTGTACTGACATGCAGACATTCGAGTTCATGTGTAACCTTCACAAACAGTGGACGGAGCCGCTGTGACTACGCCTCAGCCTGAATCTGTATTAATGATGCCAGTCGCTTTGATGCTGTCAGTAAGACTTATTATCCCACTCTTAACCCTGCTTTGAACCCAGCGTGCCACACAAGAGCCAGCTGTGTGCCTTCATACCCATGCAAACACATTAATGCCACTTTATTCACTGTTGTTACTTCTCCAGAGAATGAAGGACACATTTATTCTGAGTCAGCACTAAGATCATATGTCACTGTGAAAACCAGCTGGATTACAAGGGGTCAACAGTTCATGAAGGCATACAAAGGTGAAGGAGGAAAACCACCATCCTCACCTCAGCCCTGGGAAAGTAAATACAGTTATAACAACAGAAACTAAGACCAGTGAATATCCAAGGTTGATGGTTTTTTTCTCTACTTTAAGACATTTGGTTGGAGTTCATTTTAGTTGGCCAGAGTCTGTAAAGTATGACAGAGACGTACATCATCCTCAAATTAAAAAATCAGACTCGAAAACATTCAACCTCAGTTTAAAAGAAAAAAAAGGAGGATGCTGTAAAAAGAGGGGGGAATCATAATTTGATGGTGTCAATATAATTTAACTGAAAACACTGCAAATACAGTATGTCAAATAAAAAAATCTGAGAAGTTTTATTGTTTTACTAAAAGAGTATGCCAGTCTTAAATTGCCAAAAAGAAGGGGCAATCCTTTTTCCATAAAAAAAAGTTTTTTGAAAGAGAAATTCCTCGAAATCAGCAGAAAATGGACAAGACTGCTGTGTGTATCTTCAGAATGAAAACATCACTATCTTAACAACTGCACATGATGTTTAAATGCTGCTTATAAGCTCAAGTAACAAACAAAAAATTTAACCCTGGTGGCTTTTTTTTTTGCTGGGGGATTAGCTGATTTTTGTATGAGCATATTATTGTACAAGAGGAAAAGTGAGAGGAACCAAAAGTTCAGCACATTTTATCCTCAGATTTTAAGTCCAGAAATTGTTTTTATGGATCATTTTCAGTTTGCAAAGCTGAAGCAGGAAACACAGGTGGCAGAAGGGAGGCTGGGTTAGAAGGTCAGGGTCTTTCCAACTGGAGGGGGAGGTAGGGGAAGAAGTCTGTGTAGCTGTGGGTGAGTAGGTGAAGGGGAGATTTAATTAGAGCGAGTGCCTTCATCCCCCTCTGGTCCCCTGCTCTGTGCTTCAGCGAGCTGCCAAGGGTTAACTGGCCTGATAAATGGGATCACTCACACTTTAACATGCACACCTGTGCTGGAGAGGAGGATGTGTGTGGTCTGTATGAGTCAACGAAATGGGTGAGGACAGAGTTTGATATTTCTGTAGTTTTTTGAGTTTACCAAAATAATCACAAGAAGATCTTTATAAATGTTAAACTACAGACATGCTGGGCTTGGAGTGATCGTCCCATTGACTGTTTAAACATGGATGTCATTTCAGTGGCGTCACTCTCTTGTTTGTGATGAGGGGTTATGGTCGGCGTATTGATGAATTGAAATGACTGAAAATGCTGATACCACTTTCAGTTTGTCTATCAATCAATCAATCAATCAATCTTAATTTATGAAACACTTTTTGTTCAGGAAGAAGTAACACTAAATGCTTCACAACTGATTTAGAAACTCCCACATTCCCCCTACACACACACACACACACACACACACACACACACACTGACTTCTGGAATAACTAGGAGCCTGCTGCCAAAGGAGCGCAGGCTCCATGAGGGCCTGTAGGGTAAAAGCTGTTCAGAGAAATGAGAAGGCCTATGATCATAAAGACATTTTAAAACAAGTAGAAGAACCTTAAAATTGATCCTGAAGCACACAGGGAGCCAATATAGTGATTTTAAAACCGGTGTAATGTGGGCTTAAAAATGGTGAGTGGGACGCTGGTCTATAACTATTAAAATCATTGGGGCCTCTCCACTGCTGCTTTAAAGAAAGCTGTCTAGATACCAAAAAGTAAAGAGGTAAGAGCCGGGGCAGCCTTTCTGACTCCTGGCTTCATAGTGTCTAAATGTAGGTCACATCAGCCATTTACAGCAATGATGTAATCCAAATGACAGAGTTCACACAGAGTGGAGTTCTTAGTGAGACAGAAATGAGCTTAAGTCCTAAAATCACTTTCTGCATCAGGACCAAAATGAGTCAATTTCTTGGGCATCACTCAAAAAAAAAAAAACAACAACAAAAAAAAAAACCACCCACCTAGTTTACAGATGCCGTTGCCTTTGGTTTTCCCTCAGACAATTTCCGTCCCTCCTCCGGTGTCCAGCCTAATAAAGGATAAATGCCCCAAAATAACTTAGAAGTGAGACATGTTAACTTCTGCTGTAAAGACAGACACAGTGATGTTGGCCCTTTGGTATTTTGGTAGTCTAGTCTTGGTAGTTTTGTCTCCTTCTCCTCATGTTGAGTCACACTAAAGAAACAAAAAGATTAGTTAAATCTTGTGGTGCAGCAATTTTTCATGTAAAGGTGAGGTATGCACCTTTTTTAATTAAAGAAAATTTCATGAGAAAAGAGAAATTTAGCTGAAATAAGAGTTTGATGTTATAGTGAAATAACTATATTCTCATTTCTCCAGAGCATGTTGCCTCACTGATGTCATGATTTAGTTGAAGCGTTGCTGAGTCGCGTCTAATTACAGTCTTATTGAGCCAGACACATGTCTGTGGACTTTTGCCATATTTGAAGCATTGCTGTTCAAGGTCATTGCTGCCTTTTAAAAAGTATTAGAGACTTTATGGTGTGAAAGGATTGGACCTCACTGTTTTTATCTGTGAGTATAAGTGTGTGAACACACAACTTGGTGAATGAAGGCATCTTTCATGTTACATCACCAGCTCGAGTATTTTCATAAATCTTGGGTCTCAATCAAAGCTGACGCTGGTCCATTAATAACTTGATGTGGTTATACTGATGACAGATCACAATGCATCTAATGGAACAATTTATTTTCATAATGCTACATTGTCAGAGTGAGCACACAGCTTCAGAGAGGGAGGGGGGATCAGGGGAGAGCACAAGAAAACAGAGAGGACAGAGAAGGTTAGTACAAACAAATTCAGCAAGTTTTGAGAACACTGTTTAAACACGCATGAAAAACTGAACTACCCTCCTGATCAGAAATCCAACTGAATAAATCCAATCTAATTGAATAAAAATAAAAATCTGAAAGAAAAGGAGAAGTGTTCTTATTAGAGATCGCACCAGGCATTTTTGGACACGGTAACTAATTGATTCCTGCAATGTGAGCTGGTTTGGAAAGTGAGATACTTTTACTTTCACTTAACGTGTTGGGCAGCAAGAGCAAGCATTAACAGTACCTATCTCATAAGGATATTTGCACAAAAATGTCATTAAACAGGAAATGTAACTTTGTAAATAGGTCTTTGTTAAACCTCCTGGACTTGAAGAACAAGGATGTTGATTTAATGTTAAAGTTGTTCTTAATGAAACCTTATCAAGGGCCTCGTGAATAATAAAAAAAAAAACTGCCGAAGAAAATCACAAAAGAAACACAAAACCAATATTTACTCAGGTTAGTTTGTGCAATATGATGGATTGTGTATTTTCCCTTTATTCTCTTTACGATTTGACTAATAGGGTTCCAAACAATCCTATGCATTGTCTTGTTTCTCTCTGTGTTGGTTTTCATTTTTATTAAAAAAAAAGTCCATTTTTTTTGTTTGTTGTGTATAAAATCGAAATTTTGATTAGAGCTTATTCATTTTAAATGATGTGATAAATAGAAACGTCTGTTGAAAACAACAATTTTCAAATACCAATACATGTTGAATGATAGATTCTTGGTACCAATATGCTATGAGAAAACACAGATAAGATTCAAAGTTTGACAGTCCTACAAAGCTTATTTCTGAGATGAAGAATTTGACCTTCTTGTTTGCGGCAGGCCAACTAAAAATGATTTAGGCTACTTTAAAGATTAAGTGTATGTAGTTTATTAGGAGGAGGGGCAACTTATTCAAACCAATTAGCACACTGACAGAGAGATATGAGCTCTCTGACCTCTCTACCCTTGTAGTCATAAATAGAACAAATATAATGAACAAGGAGTGGGGAACAGACGAGCGAACAAGGCAGGGAGGATTGTATCTAAATCACTTCAAAACTTTTATTGTTCCTCCAGGTCTGTGGGCAGAATATTGTGCCATGAATCAAGTCTTAAAGATCTTGGAGTAAGGTGTGAATAAAGACATTTAGACTGGACAGTTTTTGTATAAAAGTTATTGTAAGTCAAAGTAAGCTAACTTTTATTTTCGTGGGTGTTTGTATTAGACTGTATTTCTCTTTTGGCAACAATACATGTGCAGAATAATTGAAGACCTGCTCACTGAAACTGACTGTTTTGTCACCTCATCAGAGCCCTGGTGCTGAAGGTGCTGACTGACGACACTTTGTCACACATATGATGACGTTTTCATCAATTGGGATCCATTAAAATCTACCACAGTGCTGTGATTTACCTCTGCCTTAACTTCATAGATTGACATATTTTAAGGCTGTTCCATTAGTCTATTGACAATGCCGTTGACCGATCAACTCATTTCAGTTTTTGGATATCGATTGCTTCTTAACAGAAATTACCTTAAGTGACGTAGCAGCACCAGAATTCAAAGAAACTAATTTGCTTAAAACATTAGCCTGATACAAAACTGATTCAGTGTTCCAATTTTCACAACTAAAACTCATAGTGCAGTTTTTGTATCGATATTTCTCTATCTCTCATTCTCTGTGTTTATAATATTTCTGTTTGATCTCATTACAGAGTAGGGTGAACATACTTTAAATGCCCAAAGGAGGAGCCCTTACCTGGCCTCTTAAGGATACAGCAAAAATACCCAAAGATACTCAAAGACAACAAATTAGCTCCGTAACCCATACAGTTGTTTTAAAAAACTCATTTTCTTTTTGATGTGAAAAAGTCAAGTTTCATGGGGAAGGTCAAAAGTTTAACATTTTTTTCTAATATTTTTACCGTTAACTCAAATTTAGACTTTTTATGTCACACTTTTGACTTTTGGTCTCAGAATGTTGACTAAAATCTCTCAAATTTTGACTTTTTAATCACAAAATTTTGATTTCTTTTGTCAAATTTGACTTTCTTCCTCAATACTTTGACTTTTGAGCTCAAAATTTGGACTTATTATCTTAAAATTTGACTTAATATTTGTCAAAAAAAAATCTCAACACCAGTCAGGACCATGGATAAAAGAGGGGTAATACGCTTTGTGCAGTTTGTATGGAAAAAGTGCATTTCCACTTCAGCAGTTTCCATCTGAGAGTGCAGCACAAGCAGTCAGAGCAAACATGGATATTTTGGGATTTTTTTCTAAATCCCCCTGGACATAATTTTCCCATCGAAAAGGAGGACATATCTGGGCAAGCTCTAAATCTGAACACAAACTTGTTTTCAGATTTGTGATTGGACTGTAAACTCTACAGGGCAACAAAAGTCTGATTTCTCTGTCTCCAACCACACTGCCTGTCACGATACTCCTCCACTCAGTCACCTGGCTTTGGGTAAATTGAGCAATAAGAAGACATTACCTGAGTGCTAATGGCAGTGACCACTTTCCTCACGGTGGAAAGTGTGTCAGATAACATGCTGTAATGAGTTTTAAGCTTATGGCCTTGAGCAATGGGCCCTTAAGTTGCAATTAGATACAGATTTAAATGTCATTTTAAACAGCAGAGTGTGGCTCATTCTGGGTTAAAAGACAGTGGGTTTATAACTCTTCACATGTTAAACTGAGTTCATCTGCAGAAATGGAGAGACATGGCGAGCAAACAGTCGACTGTCGGAGATCTTCAAAGCTCTTGATGGCTCTGAATGTCCTCATAAGTGGGCAGATAATGCGTAGAGGAGAGGGAAGGTGAGATAGCAGGGTGAAAGTAATGATGTGTTGTTGAGACTGATAAGGTTTATTTATCTCCTATTTCCCATGTCAGCGCACAATAGGGCCCTTGTTTGGGTGACAGTAAAATGCGGGGGTGTTGGATGGAAGGACCCATTAAATGGTCATAAACTCACACTGAACTGGATTGTCTTGAAAGGAAGCTTTTGTCTTGGTGGTGGAAAATGTAAACAGGTTAGCAGGAGAAAAGATTGGAGAATCTCAAGGTTGGAGTTTCCTGATTTAAACAGAAACTCCCCTGTGTTTCATTCATTCTTTTTCCGAATTTGAAGTTTATCAAATGTGTCCGCTTGAATGAGAAAACATTGATTTTCTCATATCTTAGCTGAAGGACGTAAGGGAGCGGCTGGAATCAGACTATTTGCCACTGGTTTAAGCACCACGATTAATTTAATTTCAGCACTGAGACTGTATTCAGACTGTTGTATCATTTATTTCACCACTGGTAATCGAAATGTAACCCAACCTAAAAGCCAGATAAGTGGAATGTAGCAACTATTCAACAGTCAAAAGGAAGTCACCTCTTGGATTTTATCATTTGTGTCCATTAGTTTCAGCTAATGTCCTTCAGCAGTATAAGGTGTAACTCATAGTCAGTTATTGGGGGACATAAGTCTTCTCCTACTCTATAAACAATGACAATGCACAACAAAAGAAGTCTTGATTGGACATCATAAATCTTTAACTACTGGCGACCACACTTCAATCTCTGGAAAGTTGCTCTAAGAGACGAGAACATCATCAGTGAATGCGACACATCTGACCAACCAGGGGTTTCTCACCACTGTGGACACGTGTTGTCTCCCAGTGGTTTGCTTAACGAGTGTGGAAGTTAATTTTATGTAAGTGTTGGTATCACTTGGTTTCAATGTTTCAGAACAGCTTTCAGGCCAGTTTAAGATGTTATAAAACAACTCAGTTCTAGCAAAATGCTGTAAATTGTAAAATGAAAAGAGCGAGAAAAAGCTCATTTCCATTATACAGTTAATTACTCAGATTCCAGGCTCAGCAAACAGTTTTATTCCTCTGCAGGAAGTACTGATATACACCTTATGAAGAGAGGGAGGAGTGGGACAAAGACGGATTCGGACAAAAGAAGATTCACATCCAGTGGGCAAGATGTCATATGGCAAAGCTCAATATTGGTTAATAAATGATGGGGACAGGGTACAGGGACCGAGAAGAGAAGTAAAACTCTAATAAATTACCTTTATCACCTTAATGAGACAACATTAATTTTGGTCTCAAGGTCCTGCTGTAAGCAAACTGATTTATAGTCTGCCTTTAACTTTGTGGGAATTAGTCTAATTACCAGAGGTACAGAGAGCTGATTTTCACTTCACAGAGAGCGCATTGTGCTCCTAAATCATTTATCACAGCTGCAGCTCGGACAGAGAACGGCAGGCATGATGGGAAAACTGTAGCTTGTTAGCCATGTCCCTGAAAACAACTGTTCAGGTGTGACACTAAGCTTGATTGAAGTGCTGATTTTTTAGGACACATTCAGACAAAAATGAAGAGACACGCACTCCAACGAAATTGAATATGGGTTAGGGAACAGGTATTGGAAATGCCTCAACAATAAGCATTAATGATAAAGAATCCCAAAAGTTTTTTTTCATTGTCAGCAGACTGACAAACAAAATGAGAGGGAGATGGTTGGATGAGATTTATGTAATTTACCCAAAGAAGCAAGAAACCAAATAAATACAGAATAAATGTATTTCCTGTAAAACATCAGTATAAGAACAAGCTGCAGAAAAATCTAAATTTTAACTCCAATTTCCTCACCAATCAGTAAACT
Organism: Thalassoma bifasciatum; assembly: GCA_008086565.1. Lineage (NCBI taxonomy): Eukaryota > Metazoa > Chordata > Actinopteri > Labriformes > Labridae > Thalassoma > Thalassoma bifasciatum. Next base: position 67,354 of record RPOG01003280.1, read on the forward strand.
GAGGGTCTTAACAGTGTGTTGAATGAACCAATGACCCAGTGAGAGTCATTAATGTGCTGACTAGGCCAGCAAACTGAATGCGAAAAAAAGCACACTAAAGACAGAGCAAACTGTCTTAGAGCTGTGGTAATGATTGAAAAATATGCTGATAAGCCCTTTAATGTTTCAGTAAACTCCTGTCGGCGGCTGAGTTTACTGACACTTAATTTGTCAATAAACTCTGGCTTTGTAGTGCAACGTCAAGAGCTGGCGGCCTCTTTGAACTAATTGTTTTCTGACGG
>RPOG01003282.1:0-18066 GCA_008086565.1 Thalassoma bifasciatum
GGCCCCAGCGTGGCAGGGGTCCTCATACCACTCATCTACACCATCGTCTGCATCATCGGCCTGGGGGGAAACACGCTGGTGATTCACATTGTGCTGCACTACTCAAAGATTGAGTCGGTGACAAACATCTACATTCTGAATCTCGCCATCGCAGATGAGCTCTTCATGCTGGGCCTGCCCTTCCTGGCTGTGCAGAATACGCTCCAGTCATGGCCGTTTGGCTCTTTTATGTGTCGCCTTGTCATGACTGTGGACTCCATCAACCAGTTCACCAGCATTTTCTGCCTCACTGTGATGAGCATCGATCGCTACCTCGCTGTTGTCCACCCCATCAGATCATCAAAGTGGCGGCGCCCTCAGGTGGCAAAAGTGGTGAACTGTACAGTGTGGGCCCTGTCCTTTCTTGTTGTCCTGCCTGTGGTCATCTTTGCCAACATCCAGAGAGCTGGAGGGACCTGCAACATTGCCTGGCCTCAGCCTGCTAACATTTGGAGAGCGGCCTTCATCATATACACCTCCACAGTTGGCTTCTTCTGCCCCCTCCTCATCATCTGCCTCTGCTACCTGCTCATTGTCTTCAAGATCCGCAGCTCAGGGAAGAAGGTCCACGCCACTTCAACCAAACGCAGGAAGTCAGAGAGAAAAGTGACACGAATGGTGGTGATTGTCGTGGCTGTGTTTGTGTTCTGCTGGTTGCCTTTCTATGCCCTCAACATCCTCAACCTGCTGATGTCGCTGCCCTCTGAGTACCAGGGGCTTTACTACTTTGTTGTGGTGCTGGGCTACGCTAACAGCTGTGCTAACCCTATCGTCTATGGCTTCCTGTCAGACAACTTCAAAAGAGGTCTCCGGAAAGCTCTCTGTCGCCCGACAAGGAAAGTGGAAAACCACGAGCCTATGGAGCGGCAGCATCAGCAAGAGGAAGGACGGACAGCACTGATGCCCAGAGAGAGTCTCAGAGGAGCCATCAGGGATGAAGATGACGAAGATGAGGAAGATGTTTCAGAAATGACTGAGGTCTACCGGATCGCCCAAAACGGTAACAGCAGCTTCCAGCCTCAGAATTTGCTGCAGCCGTCAACCCCGAAGGACACAGACGCAACAGGTGACCTGAAGACTGATCCTGTCAACGGCTCCTCACTGACGGTCCCACTGCTGCTTAATGGGGCCAAGAATGGGAGTGTTAAAACTTTACCAGAGGAAAACCAAGAACAGAGCACCTCTCTGGAGATCAGTTATTTATAGCTGTTCGTGGTTCAACACACAGGCAGCGGTGGACTCAGTATTCAACACAACAGCCTCAAAAATACATCACTTGTTGTTTGTATCACAGCCAACAAACACTGATCACATGGAAACAGTCTCACTAACACAGGCCTTTGGATCACTCTTGATCAGTGGAAACTAGTTTTAAGAGATGCTCAAGTGTCACCCTTTTACAGAATGGATACATGTTTATATTTTGTACATATGCATGGTCGAATGTACAATGTTGTGCCTTGACTGAGTTTAATGCTGTTTATATTATTGATCTGTGTGCTTGTAGCCTTTTAATATCAATGTGACAATCATTTACTTCAACATTAAAGGAAAAACATACAGTTTGCTTTAGGAAAAGTCTGTTATAACCAAACATGTAGCTCCAACGTCACACAACAAACAGAAGTCAAACGCTTCAAGGTCCAGTTTTGGGACTGAATTAGCTAAGGTGACACTTTGCTAACGGATGGCCTTTCTGACTTCAAGCCTTAATAAAAGTCAACAAAATTCAGCCATGTACAGTCGTCATGAGTGGAACAAATGAACCTTAAAGACCAAACGAGGTCTCATATTCATCTTTTCTGAATACCAAGAAACTGCAGTGTTAGGAAAATAAGTTTTGGAGTAAATGTCCAGCTCTAAAGGTTTTTGTTTGATCCTTTTGGAAAAAGTGGAGGATGTTTAGGGGATGTAACGGAGAATGAATTTTAGAATTCATAAATACAGATATATATTTTCAAGGAGAAATGTATTCGCTTCTGGGAGGAAACATATATTTATAAGTCGGTCAAATGTTAGTTCTTTATGTTGTCTCATGGTTTTTGTTGACAAGAATCTCATCCATTTGGATTTTCTCCCATTAATGAAATGTCTTTTAATTGTATTACTTCAACAGTGTGAATTCACAACTTTATTTTTGTGAATGCAATTCTATTTGTCTTGTAAATTTTCAACTTCTTTTGACTTAACTTTCTAGCTTTTTGTCATGAATTTGCCTTTTTCATATTTAGTTTTAAAATTTTGTTCTGTGAGTCTCCTTGTTTGCCCTTTTTCTCTGCAATGGAAATCTGTCATCTTGGCAACTAAAAGCATGTATTTTTAAAGAAATATTTCTGTGTAAGTTCCCTGGAGTATATTTCAGCTTAATCACCACTTGACTTTATTAAGTTTTTTTTTTTTTTATTAATTCTTCTTCAATGAAAAAGCTAAGTCACATTTGACATGATGACAACAGTCATGTAGAACATATGATCTGAAAGGCAGGATCAAGTCTTTTAGTTAAAATGCTTTATTGTCAAAATCAATTAAGGGCATTTTTTCTTCTTCATAAGTGAGTAAGTAAACCAGGGAATATACAGACCCAAAACCAGTGAAGTTGGCACGTTGTGTAAATCGTAAATAAAAACAGAATACAATGATTTGCAAATCCTTTTCAACTTATATTCAATTGAATACACTGCAAAGACAAGATACTTAATGTTCAAACTGAGAAACTTTATTTTCTTTTGCAAATAATCATCAACTTAGAATTTAATGGCAGCAACACATTGCAAAAAAGTTGGCACAGGAGCATTTTTACCACTGTGTTACATCACCTTTCCTTTTAACAACACTCAGTAAACATTTGGAACTGAGGAGAACAATTTTTGAAGCTTTTCAGGTGGAATTCTTTCCCATTCTTGCTTGATGTACAGCTTCAGTTGTTCAACAGTCCGAAGTCTCTGTTGTTGTATTTTGCACTTCATGATTCGCCACACATTTTAAATGGGAGACAGGTCTGGACTACAGGCAGGCCAGTCTAGTACCTGCACTCTTTTACTACGAAGCCACGCTGTTGTAACAGGTGCAGAATGTGTCTTAGCCTTGTCTTGCTGAAATAATCAGGGGCGTCCATGAAAAAAGACGTTGCTTAGATGGCAACATATGTTCCTCCATAACCTGTAAGTACCTTTCAGCATAAATGGTGCCTTCACAGATGTGTCAGTTACCCATGATACCTTGGGCACTAATACATCTCCATACCATCACAGATGCTGTTTTTGGACTTTGCGCCTATAACAGTCCGGATGGTTCTTTTCCTCTTTGGTCCAGAGGACACAACAACCACATTTTCCAAATACAATTTGAAATGTGGATTCATCAGACCACAGAACACTTTTCCACTTTGCATCAGTCCATCTTAGATGAGCTCGGGCCCAGTGAAGCCGGCGGTGTTTCTGGGTGTTGTTGATAAATGGCTTTGTCTTTGCATAGTAGAGTTTTAACTTGGACTTACAGATGTAGCAGGAAACTGCAGTTACTGACAGTGGTTTTCTGAAGTGTTCCTGAACCCATGTGGAGATATCCTTTACACAGTGATGCTGGTTTTTGATGCAGTACCACCTGAGGGGTCAAAGGTCACAGGAATTCAATGTTGGTTTTACGTGCAGTAATTTCTCCAGATTCTCTGAACCTTTAGATGATATTATGGACCGTAGATAATGAAATCCCTAATTTCCTTACAATAGCTAATTGAGGAATGTTGTTCTTGAACTGTTCAACAATTTGCTCACACATTTGTTCACAAAGTGGTGACCCTCGCCCCATCCTTGTTAGTGAATGACTGAGCATTTCAGGGAAGCTGATTTTATACCCAATCATAGCACCCACCTGTTCCCAATGAGCCTGTTCACCTGTGGGATGTTCCAAATAAGTGTTTGATGAGCATTCCTCAACTTTCTCAGTCTTTTTTTGACACTTGTGCCAGCTTTCTGACACATGTCCAAATGAGCTAATATTTGCACAAATAAAATTTACCAGTTTGAACGTTAAGTATCTTGTCTTTGCTGTGTATTCAATTAAACATAGGTTGAAAGGGATTTGCAAATCATTGCTTTCTGATTTTATGTACGATCTACAAAGCGTGCCAACTTCACTGGTTTTGGGTGTGTAGAATGAGGCAGGATAAATTCATATAAGCTTGCAAAACAGTTGCAGCTACCCATGGTCCACAGCTTTGCTTTATATACACAAAGACTCTTAGTGCATTGGGTCTGAAAAATAAAACCAGTTTTCTTTATCTTAAATATGTCGAGCCTTAATTAATCAACACAATGAAGGCCAATGAAAAAAACACTCTTCGTCTTATTCAAAAACTCACCTTGGAGTTGTTCATTCATGAAAACTCACACACACACACAGACACACATTCTTACCCACCACACTGGTTATATTTATCCATCGGTGTATACAGCTGAATGATGTTTTGTCTCATTCTCTGTGTTGGCTCCACTCTGCAGGTCTTCAGCCCACACAGACACACAGTCTCACACACACACACAGAGCTCCTGTGAGCACCAGAAACCATCATTAAAGTCTCATTATGGAGGGATTTGTGTGGCTCTACTCTGTTTGTTAGGCCCCTAAGGCTGCAGTTTGATGAGAGCCAGCAGTCATTCAGTTGGTGTGTGTGTGTGTGTGTGTGTGTGTTCTCTACTCTGATTCCCCTTCTGTGTGTATGTGCTGTCTATAATGGCAGTGTGTTTGCTATATGCTACAGCAGACTACCTGCAGAGATGACCCATCCCAGCTCAGAGGTGAGATTCAGCTGATGAGTCAGAGTCTCCGCCCACATCCAGCAGCTTAACTGACTTTTAACTTTATGTGGTAGAAAACACACACACTCTCACACTCACACACACACTGCAAACACAGCACATAATAGGATGAAGACAAGGTGCAACATTACCCAGTGAACAATCATACCCAATACAAGACTGGCCATACAAACATTAAGCTCACACACATGCAGAATAAAGGAGGAGCTGTATAATAAAAACCCTGTGGTACTACCTGAGTGTTTTTGACCTTGTGTCCTCTAAAATCATCCCTGACACAAGCTGAATTGCTGATTGAAGATTAAGCACATTCCCTCTTCAGACTGTAAACCTCAATGAAAGCTTTCTCTGTTCTCTATGATCATTTTACCCATCACAGGATTCATGCATATAGATACAGTTTAGATTTTTTTATATGTTCCTTTCTTTTCTTTTCTATGTCTTTGTTCGAGCAGCTGCAGAATCAAACACTTTGTGAAATGAAAACAGATAACTTCCTTGATTTATTAAAGTTTACAAATGTAAGAGATACAAAGTGTTTTGTGTTGAATTGTACAGCTTTAGTCTTTGCTCTCATTAATGAGGGTAAACATTCAATGAAATAAAATGACAGCATCAAACACTGTAAAAATGAAGCAAATGCTTGTCTTTTGTTAGTGAAAATTGAACTGCTTGTAAAGAGTATAAAAGTCTTCCAATTAGGGAAACCAAATATTTTGTCTAGTTTATTTTTGTTCCCTCAATACTCCCCGTCCCCCTTTACAGGAAATCAGGACATAGTTTGTGAGTTTTCATTTTGTGAAAAAAGTCATTTTTGTGCCTACTATTAAATCTCAAAAGACATTTATTTTTACTTAGAGTAAGACATGAACACTTCTTCAATGTTCTTGATAAAACTCAGACTCTTTTACATAGATAATATAACTCTCTATCAAATGCACGTATTTTACATTCTATTATAAACCACCTGTTCTTGCAATATCAGATCCTGATTGGTCAAAGTCCTGTCCATGTGCCTGTCCTCGACCAGGCACATGGAGAGGAATCTATCAATACTAATTAAATACTGGTTTGTATCACACAAATATAAAACAAACAACAACATTCCCCCACCACTACCACCACCACCACCACCCCCATCCCCTGTCTCTCATCTCATCCCCCTTATATCCATCAGTCCATTTTGATTTTTGTCCAAGCAAATTTTAACTAATGTTTTTTTCAAATTACACTTGACACAGAGAGCAGTTGTACGCACCAATCTTAGTTTTATGCTAAGCTAAGCTAAACATGTCCTAACAAGGGTGGAAATTTTCTTTCAGACTTGGACACGTCAATTTAATTGAACTAGTATGACATTAAAACATGCTTTAAATGTTGGTCCCAGTTTTTAATCTGCACACTTCAGTTAATACTATTTTATGACTGCTTTGTGGCCCTGAGAGTCTAAAAATACTCTGACCATCATAGACTTTACAGCTAAAGAACTAAAACAAGAACATTCCTATTGTTGCTAAGCAACAAGACACTGAGCTGTTTTTTTTCTCTGTTACATCCCAATACTCACAGTGGAGAGCTAAAGGATTGTGTGTGTGTGTGTGTGTGTGTGTGTGTGTGTGTGTGTGTGTGTGTGTGTGAGATTGAAAACATCNCTTTCTCTGTTCTCTATGATCATTTTACCCATCACAGGATTCATGCATATAGATACAGTTTAGATTTTTTTATATGTTCCTTTCTTTTCTTTTCTATGTCTTTGTTCGAGCAGCTGCAGAATCAAACACTTTGTGAAATGAAAACAGATAACTTCCTTGATTTATTAAAGTTTACAAATGTAAGAGATACAAAGTGTTTTGTGTTGAATTGTACAGCTTTAGTCTTTGCTCTCATTAATGAGGGTAAACATTCAATGAAATAAAATGACAGCATCAAACACTGTAAAAATGAAGCAAATGCTTGTCTTTTGTTAGTGAAAATTGAACTGCTTGTAAAGAGTATAAAAGTCTTCCAATTAGGGAAACCAAATATTCTGTCTAGTTTATTTTTGTTCCCTCAATACTCCCCGTCCCCCCTTACAGGAAATCAGGACATAGTTTGTGAGTTTTCATTTTGTGAAAAAAGTCATTTTTGTGCCTACTATTAAATCTCAAAAGACATTTATTTTTACTTAGAGTAAGACATGAACACTTCTTCAATGTTCTTGATAAAACTCAGACTCTTTTACATAGATAATATAACTCTCTATCAAATGCACGTATTTTACATTCTATTATAAACCACCTGTTCTTGCAATACCAGGTCCTGATTGGTCAAAGTCCTGTCCATGTGCCTGTCCTCGACCAGGCACATGGAGAGGAATCTATCAATACTAATTAAATACTGGTTTGAATCACACAAATATAAAACAAACAATAACATCCCCCCACCACTACCACCACCACCACCACCCCCATCCCCTGTCTCTCATATCTCATCCCCCTTATATCCATCAGTCCATTTTGATTTTTGTCCAAGCAAATTTTAACTAATGTTTTTTTCAAATTACACTTGACACAGAGAGCAGTTGTACGCACCAATCTTAGTTTTATGCTAAGCTAAGCTAAACATGTCCTAACAAGGGTGGAAATTTTCTTTCAGACTTGGACACGTCATTTTAATTGAACTAGTATGACATTAAAACATGCTTTAAATGTTGGTCCCAGTTTTTAATCTGCACACTTCAGTTAATACTATTCTATGACTGCTTTGTGGCCCTGAGAGTCTAAAAATACTCTGACCATCATAGACTTTACAGCTAAAGACCTAAAACAAGAACATTCCCATTGTTGCTAAGCAACAAGACACTGAGCTGTTTTTTTTCTCTGTTACATCCCAATACTCACAGTGGAGAGCTAAAGGATTGTGTGTGTGTGTGTGTGTGTGTGTGTGTGTGTGTGTGTGTGTGTGTGTGTGTGTGTGTGTGTGAGATTGAAAACATCATGTCACTGAGTCACTATGCTGTGCAGTACTTTCAGTTATACTTCTCCAAGAGTCCTCATTAGGTTTTAAGATGCAGAAGAGGAGGGATCCAAGATTTAAGAGGAAACCATAATTGAAAACAGCTGCTTGCAATTTCCTCAAAATCAGATATAATAATCTCTCACTGTATAGAGACAGCTTTGAAGTGACACAGTGTTCACAAGTGCATGTGCTTTCCAACAGCCCTATGTCCACACAGCCAATGTCCCCACAGCCAGTGTCCCCACAGCCAATGTCCCCACAGCCAATGTTCCCACAGCCAATGTCCCCACTGCCAATGTCCCCACAACCAAGTTTCTCACAGCCAGTGTTCCCACAGCCAATGTTCCCACAGCCAATGTCCCCACAGCCAATGTCCCCACANGGATGTACTTATGCACATGAGCTCTGTGTAAACAGCAACAAGTGATGAAGTTCAACAAAACCAAATCAAGATCTTCTATCACTGATGATCACCTCTCAGCCGTCTATGACCACCTCAGGGATTCATTCAGATTTCAACGTGCTTGTTCAAGCTCAGGACAGATTTTTTCTGAAGCTAAAAATGTTATTACTTTGTATAAATTTGCTTCAAATTCATACAGTTTTTGTGGGAACTGAACAAGCTTAATATGAAATGAAACACTAATGCAATGGTTGTTTGTGTTTTTACTGTTTATCACTTCCATAGGGGTATTTTCCTATTCATCCCACGCCACAGTTTCACATATTTACAGAAATTCCTTATTCTTCTGGTTACCAGTAGCAAATAATCAAAATATACAAGTAAATGCATTTTAAAATGGGGAAAAAAGTTAATAGTGAGCAGAATCAAGTTTGCATTCTTGTACATGTGGCCCCTACACTTTGGGGAGGGTTACTCACCGTACTCAATCAGTAATCCTCTCCCTCCCTGACTCTTATCAAGACCACCAGTCTGTAAAGTTTCTTTTGTTACTTCACAGCCTATTTTCCACTTCCTGGTTCATTTTGTTAACTTGTGTCTCTTTTCTTTTCAGTTTCTGTCAAATGTCTCCCCCTCTGCTGATCACTGGGCCCCTCCGTAATGTGTTTCACCTATGCCTTGTTTATTGTGCACTCCCTGGGTGTACTTAACCCCGGTGTCCCCTTCATTCCCCGCCAGATTATCACTAGCGGTACTTTTGATTCTCCAACTATTCAGTATTCTGATCTCTTGTGTTTTGACCTGTATAGCTGGTTTTCCTCGTTACCTCCTTTAGCCTGCCGATTCTGTGCCTTCACCTGTTTTGTGGATTACCCGTGTATCGACCAAATTTTCTGATTATAGGAACTGTTTGAACTCTGACTCCTGCGTCGTCGAGTCCTCCTATGGTGATCTGTGCTGTGCCTGTGGAGTTTTCTGATCCCCCCCCTGCAGAGCCTTGGGCGGTTCCAGCCACTCCTGCACCAGCCACTCCTGCACTGTCACACCTGCGCCTAATCACCCTCATCAGCCATCCTGCACTTAAGCCTGCTGAGAGAGGAGTCTGGTGCCAGATTATTCCCACTTCTGCTGTAGTACATCGGTCTTCTCTCCAGTGATAAGTACATGCAAAGATTGTTACCTGCTAGGATTTGCTTTTTGCTAACTGCTGCTCTCTCTCCTTGCTTTCCAGTGCCTCCACTCGATCTCCTGCACTGCTGCCCAAACTCAGCCACGCTGCCACTCTCTCAGGATCACTCTCCCTCACCCTTCCCTCTTTATCTGGAAATAAAACTCATTACAATTGCCTCTACCGTCTCTGCTTTGCTTTTGGGTTCCTCTTCAACCACTGGTTTAAAACCGTAACACCTGCTGTCTGTGCCCTTGACAACTCCCACACTAAAAGAATGTTTTCATGTGTTCAATGTACCCCAGCACCAGCTTATTCTTGGGCACCCCTGGTTAAAGGAGCACAACCCTCACATTGATTTGACCACTGGGGAGGGGGTTGTAGACACAACTGTTTTCACTCTGGCCACAATCTGTATAAAGAGGTGATTGCTAATGGTAAAATCCCTGATGATTTTTCTCATATTACCCCCTGCTACCATGATCTTAAGGACGTATTTAGTAAGTCCTGAGCTAAGGCCCTTCTGCCTCACAGACCTAGCGACTGTGCTATTGACCTGCTTCCTAGCACTTCGCCCCCCAGAGGGCGACTTTACTCTCTCTCTGGGCCTGAAATTTTAAGGTCATGACTGATTATGGGGAGGAGTTGCTGGCTGCTGGTCTTATCTGTCCCCCCCCCTCCTCCCCACCAGCAACTAGGTTCTTTTTTGTGGAGCGAAAGGACAAGTCACTTCAACCCTGCACAGACAAGTGTAGTCTGAACGACATTACTGTTAGGAACAGGTACCCCCTCCCACTCATCCCCACAGCCTTTGAAGTGTTCGTCAGGTTCTCCATTGTCTTCTCCAACATCAGCTTTATGCTAAGGCAGAGAAGTGTGAGTTGTACCAGGCCTCGGTGTCATTCCTGGGATTCATTCTGGCTGAAGGGGAGGTTAGGATGGACCCTGAGAAGGTTAGTGCTGTTGATAATTGGCCTGTCCCTTCTTCTCACAAGGAGGTCCAACGTTTCCTGGGTTTCACTAACTTTTAGTGGAAGCTTATTAGGAATTTCAGTACCATTGCCTCCTCTCTGCATGCTCTAACCAACTCAAACTGCCCTTTTCCCCAGACCTCTCAGGCCAATTCTTCTGAAATGCTGCTTTACCTCAGCACCCATCCTCATTTTGCCCAGTCCCAAAAGGCAATTTGTGGTGGAGGTGGATGCGTATGACACAGGCAATGGGGCTGTTCTTTCCCAGAGACTCTCTTCAGATGGTAAGTTGCATCCCTGTGTCTCCTGCTGAACGGATCTATGATGTGGGCAACAGGGAGTTGCTATCTATAAAGGTGTGTTAGCAGAGTAGGCTATATAGTACATATAATTTGTTAACCCCAGAATAAAAAGGAGGAAAGTCTTGATCAAAGAAACCGGCCAGAGACGCTCTCTTCCTCACCACACTAGCACACGCAATCAGCTGCAGGTGCACGACTTAATTTCACACGCCTTTGACACAATCAGTCAATCAACTCAACTCAAATCAGTAAACAAACAGCATCAGGTTTGTCCATCAATAAACAAATGAAATACATGATATTTATTAACTGAGAGCATCCACTCAACACCCCCTCTTGCTCTCACATTATTACATCACAAACAACAACTAAGATAAACTTTCTTTTGTCTCTTTTCCATTTCAGTCATTTCCAAACATAAACTTGGCAAACTTGTTTAACTTGAATTTTGTTGCAGATTTGGTCATGAAATCTGCAACCATCTTGTCAGTAGGACAATACTCTAATAATATTTTTCCATCATTGACAGAGGAGGGACGAATGAAATGGTACTTAATGTCCACGTTTACATCTCTGTCTACTGACAGGGTTTTTGGCTAAGGCGACTGTGTCTTGGTTGTCCTCATATACCACAGGTACTCCATATTGATGTTTATCTATGCCCTCTAAAAGTTGGGTGAGGTGCAAGCACTCTTGGACGGTAGCAGCAAGTGCAACATACTCAGACTCACAAGTGGACAGTGCTACGGTTGGCTGCTTTTTAGCTTTCCATGTCACCAAAGTGCCATCCTTAGATAGGCTTACACAACAACCAGATGTACCTCGTCAGTCTTTGACATCAGCAGCCCAATCCGCATCTTCTGTTCCCCTGTAGCAGTGAGTGCTGGGGTAGAAGGCGACGCGCCCATGTGAGGGTGGAGGAGCTTCCCTCAGTGTCTGTACTGTAACTCCCCTAAACCTTGACCTTTCCCCAACACCACATGTGCAAGTCTTGGAGTTCATTGTAGTAATAGTTCTTGAATGTACTTCTGTGCTGAGGTGTTTTTCCCTCAATTTTTCCCCAATCCAGGGCCTCGTCTGGTGTCAAGTTTTTTTTCCTTCTCTCTTATTCTCGTGTTATCCATGATTCCATCTAATGAAACAGAGCACTGAAAGGAAAGTGAACTACCGGTTCTCCCACTCCTGTCTTCCCCATGTTATTTTTCTCTGTCTCTTTTATGTTTCTTGGATGGGATGTTACTGAAAGGCAAGATCTTATACACTGAAACCTGTACACTAGTCGTCAATAAGTGATTCTGATTCTGGTTCTGTATGCTTGTATACTCAGGTTTTCCTCACTTTTCCTGAAGCACAGTTCTTTGGTACTTGTGCCTTTGAGATACCTCAGCACATGCTTGACCATACCCCATTGCTGTTCGGTAGGCTCAGCAAAATACTGTGACGATTTGCTTACAACAAAGCTCAAATCAGGTCTGGTACAGACTGGCTTAACCTGTGGAGTGACGCATTTGGGATAAAAAGGAGAAAGTTCTGTGCTGCATATTGACACCACAGCAACAGAGGTAGAGAGAAATAAAGCTGTTGTTTGGCAGCCAGACAAGTGGTGGTAAATGTCATGGAATTTTCCTAATTGCTTCTTATTCTACACAATTATTACCTTAATTTTCTCTGTATGTCTCAAACATAGTCACAGCCCTGTATTTGGCCTTGGATACACACCTTCCTGTATTCCTCCATAGTGAGGACTGTTTCTCTTGTATCAGGATGAGAGGGACATCCTAAGCTGAACTCATTGGTCTCCTAAATAGACATAACAACCTTCAGAAAGAAAAAATACTGAATACTGAATAATTGACTCGGCACTGGTTGCACAAAACTAGGATAGTGGGAAGTGGGATATGTTATGACCTAAGTTACCATGGAGATTTATCCTGAGGAGTTAGCCTGCTCCAGACCAGGATAAGTTCCAGGATTTATCTAATCTTATCCCTCATCTCAGTCAGCAGCCACCACAAATCGGAACCAGTGGTTAATCTACTGCCCACTACACAATGTTTTCACATTAAATCAGACCCACTGTCATCATCCAAATATTTCAGATATTTAATTTCACACACCATATAAATAAAAACATACAAAAAGTAACATCATATTCCTTTATTAAATAAGGATAAATCAAAGCAAGTTAACCATGTTCTGCTTTCAAAAGTAAACTCACATGGTTACTACAAGATAGAAAGGACAAATTTAAAGCATGTTATACAACAAGAATAAATACACATTTGGAGGTCTTAATATAATACACTCTGGATGTCTGCACATTGAAATAAGTGCAGGACAAATCCACACAAAAATGAAAAGACAAATGTATGGATGCAGTAGCCTTCCTGCAAGCTTACACACTGTAAAAAACACAAACATCACAGAGCCAAACAATTTAAGTTAGATTGCAAAAGAAACCCCACAAAAATACTAATTTCACTGAAATTCACTGATGTATCTCTGTTACAGCAGAACAAGTTTAACTGAAATTTACTGATGCATCTGTGCTACAGCAGAACAAATTTAACTTAAATCACACAAGCATATATTCTAACTGAAATAATTTAATACATACTGATCCCTGACCAGCCGACCACTGTCATCATCTGGGAAGATGGCAGGATTGTCCCAGTCCACGTGAGTGGGTACTCTGGGGGCGGCTTCCTTTCTTAAACAGGCCACACTGTGGAGGACAGCGCAAGCCACAATAATGTCACAGGCCCTTGAAGGGCTGACCCTAAGGTGTTTCAGACACTGAAAGTGAGCCTTAAGGAGGCCAAAAGTCATTTCAATCCTGGCCCTTGTCCTGGATTGGGCAAGGTTGTAGGCCTGCTGAGCTTCCTTGGGGTCTGTGAAAGGTGTCAGGAGGAACGGTTGACAGGCATACCCCCTGTCCCCCAGCAACACACCAGAGAATTCACCTGTCAATACAAAATTGCATTATCACAACCAAATAATAGAGTGACAGCCATGATGTGAAAAGTGGTCATTAAAAGAGGTTGCGTGACTCACCATGTGACAGGCGCTGATAGATTTCAGAGGCCCTAAAAACCCTGGCGTCATGTACTGAGCCAGGCCACTTTGCAACAACATTGCTGATGGTGCAGTCAGCACTGCAGACCATCTGCAAATATAAGATGAAAACTATATAAAACAATTCATGTCACATGCAGCAGTGTTTACTGTCTGACAAAAATCAAAAAGCCATGTTCACCTGAACATTGATGCTGTGAAAGGATTTCCTATTCACGTAATCCCCCTCATGGACACCTGATGGAGACTTTATCTTTACATGTGTGCAGTCCAATGCACCAATGATATTGGGAAAACCTGTAACACAAAGCAATGAGTCAGTGGTGGAACAAGTCAAACATGGGCCTAGAGGCAGCAAGGTAATACCCCTCATTCATATGATACCCCATTACCCCCAGTTAGGCTCCTGCATTAAGTGTCCTTCTATGACTGTTGCCAGTTGTCTTGTTATTTATAGGGTGGAAATTAAGTTTTACTACTTACACTCCTTTTTGGAAATGTAAAAGAAGTTGAATGAGTGATTTAACAGGGTTTTTTTTCTCCTTTTTGAATTTCTTGCAAAATGTCTGTTTTGATTTTCTGTTTATCTTAAGATTGTTTTGGGTTTTTTCCTTTTACATTTACAAAATAAACATTTTTTATCAATCAACCTGTAGTTTCTCTTACCTGCAATCCTATAAAAGTCCTCTTTGATGTCCCGTAGCCTTCGGTGTCCAGGGAAGGCTATGAAAACATCGGCGAAATCTTTAATGGTCAGACACACACGTCTTATTGCTCGGCCAATGGTGGCTTTGTTCAGCCCTTCTGCATCTCCAACTGAATACAGAAAGCCACCACATGCAAGAAAGCGCAAGGCCACACAGACCATCTGCTCTACACTCAGAGCATGGCTCCTTGCTGTGCCGTGTTTGATCTTTGGACCAAGAAGTCTGCATAGATATTTTATCCCATCTGCAGAAAACCTGTACCGTTCATACAGGTGGGCATCAGGTAAGGCCAGTGGGTCCAACCGGTCCCTGAAGACCCTCTCTCACCTGAAGGCTCTTCTCAGATGTAATGCCTCTTCATCTGCCATCTCTTCTAAGAAGGGCCAAGCCATAGTTAGAGCAGTAAAAGGCACACCTTTCAGGGCCTTTTATAGGCTCGTGACTAACTTGACCTTACGAGGAACACCTTTGCACCCTCAAACCTCACAAGCTGCAGATGGTGATTCAATAATCAGGATACCTTTTCTAAACCATCATGATACCTACGACCATGAAGAATAGAAAAACTGTCCCCTCTACTCAATTACTATTGGAATAAGATGTTTTGATACACAGTATCTTGGAAATTGCATTTTGATTATTTTTTGTGCCTCTTCAAAATACAAGGTGTGCACAAAGTGTCTTCACAGTTTAAAAAAATATATGACAAATGCATTTGATGAGATATCTGAATCAGAATGGTTCTATTTACTCAGTACTTATCAAAGTTTTAATCACATTGAATTTGTTCATTCCAGGTATACTGTTAAGGGAAAAGGTTTTGGTAAATGAACCCCTCAGAAAATGGCCACTTTTCAAGAAAAGGCACAATGTGTGTCATGGTTAACTGAAGATATACAGACTCAGCAAAACTACTGACCTAAGTATGAAAAGCATCTACCACTAGAGGTCTGTGGGTTTGTGCTTGGCATAAGAAATTCATGGAGACTGTGACAATGTGGGATAAAGTAAGGAGTATATGACCAAGAACATCTGAGGAAAACATTGATCATGTAAGACAAGCTTTTCAGCGGTCTTAAAAAAAAAATTAGTCCTCCCACTGAATAAGTTAAAGTCAAAAGTTTAATGTCTACTCATTGTGTAACAATTCCACATATATCAGAATCAGAATAAGCTTTATTGCCAAGGATCTTCAAGAAGTATACAAAACATTTGAGTGGAATTATATGCCTGATCATTTTTGAGATGAATTTTTTGAGTTGTGAATAGACTTTGTGGACACCCTGTATAAAACCAGTCTTTCAATTTCCAGCCTGTGTGCCTAGTTTCATCTGTATAGTAGCCCTAACTGCATACATCCAACAAATAGACACCACCAAAATGTCATTTAAACGTTTAATGTTTATAATTATGTTTTATCTTCTTTCAGCTGGGGAAAGAAAGGAGAATAATAATTCATACATTATTCGTTTACCAGTCAGAATACAGTGGATTGAAGGCAGAACTCACCTCCCGCTCAAGGATTTTTATTTCTAAGTCCAGCTTGCTCAACGACCTCCGTTTCATTTCGTACTCCATTTCCAGGAGTTCCAGCTTTTTTTTATATGCCGTTTCCACCTCCGCCAGGTTTATTTGTCTTCTCAAGTGTTCAGCATAGAGCTGCCTTATGGCTTTTGAGTTCTATAAACACGTGACAGTTAGCACAGCAGAAATCTCGCATAATGAGTATGTATGTTCCTTTAATACTCACTACGTTGCCAGGCTGGCTGTTCATTTGCACAGCATCTGGATCCTGTCAGAGAAATGAAATGTGTGGGCACCAAATGATGAGTCCTCACTACTGAAAACTGAACAGTACCTCCACAGACTTGATATGATACCTTACGCCTTCTGGAATCCAGAGAGATGGTCTCCTCATCATCATAATCATCATCATCATCATCATCATCATCGTCTGCTGGTGCTGCTGCTGGTGGTGGTGGTGCTGCTGGTGCCGCTGCCGCTGCTGCACTAGTGCCTTCACCCTGTCACATTTAACGGTATTCACATTAGAGCCAATAGATGAGGCATGCCAGGCTTGCAAAATGCCTTTGATGAAGTACTCACTGGATCCTCTTCTTCTGGTGCTTGTGAACCTTTCGTGTGTGACTCCAAAAGAGTGACACTGCTGCCAGAGACTGCAAGGCACACCAAAATCAAACATCTTAATAAGATTCAATGAATGAGGGTATGTCCTGTGTAAAGATCAGAGAATGTACCTTGTATGAAGCAGGTGGCATTTTGGGAGGGACACACATTAGTTTCTGTCCCTCCAGGGATCCCCTCCAGCACAGGCCTGCCCTTATTGAATTCTAGTGCTTTGTCCTCTGCTGGGGTGAGTCGAGCTCTTGCAAAGCCACCTCCTGTGCCTTGCAAGTGAGTCTTCTTTTTGATGGCTAAAATAGTGAAGTAATTATGTGAGCAGGCACCCTCTGGATAAAATGTATACCTGTGCATTGTTAAGTATTATTCAGGGCACTTCCTTCTTCAAAAGTTGATGTGCTAAGACACTCAAACAGTGCATCTAGTTTGTCCTCTGTAACTGTGATGTCTACATCATGAAAATAGTAAAATAAAAATATAATGAGATAGATAACTCACCATTCTGCAAGATGTTCTTGTACTTTATTTTCACTTGCTGCCATTTGCGCTTTGGTCCTGTCATATTTAATCCATAAACATACATGTAGGAGTGTGTGTGTGTGTGTGTGTGTGTGTGTGTATATATATACACACACACACACAGAGAAAGAGAGAGAGCGAGAGAGAGAGAAAGAGAGAGAGATAGAGACACATACACGGTAACTTTTTGGGTTTAAATTCTGATATTTCGGCAGAGGATTGAGTGCGTATTTGCGCGCTACTTACGCATTCAGACGATCTGCAATACTTTGCCACGCTTGCTGCCGTTGGCTGATTACAGTGGCTGTGTTGCCTTTTTTTTTAATCTTGTCCTTCACTTCCTCGTACGCCTCCATGAGGATTTCCGCCTCGGATTGGGAGGAGTACGCTGCCCTTGTTGCCATGGTGCATCGGTGAATCTGTGATCGGTATTGGGGTCTATTTAAGCTCGCACTGATCCAGGATTGGTTTCACCTGGCTTGATGAATCCGTGTCCGTTCATCCCGGCTTAGTTTTTGTGCAACCGACTGAGCCTGGGTGCTCCTGTTTTGGATTCATTGAACCAGGCTCAAGCATTCATCCTGGATATCTTAATCCTACTTTTATGCAACGGACCCCAGGTCCTGAAGATTGCTGTTTACATATTTTGCAGCTATAAAAGAACATGCAGCCAGACTCCAGCCTGAACTTGAACCTGAACTTGAACCTGAACTTGAACCTGAACCTGTCACAGACTGAGGAGTGAGTGGAGCCCTTGCTAGGTGTACATCAATTTCAGGGAGAAGTAAAAGAGTGACAGATGAACCTGCACCATGTCTGAAGAAGATAAAATATTTTCAACATGCAGGGCCCCAGACCAGTTGAACTTAAAATTATTTATTAACTCTGTTGGCCCAGGAGTGTGCTGCTTTGTGCACAATTACACA
>RPOG01003282.1:20156-67632 GCA_008086565.1 Thalassoma bifasciatum
TGTTTTGGATTCATTGAACCAGGCTCAAGCATTCATCCTGGATATCTTAATCCTACTTTTATGCAACGGACCCCAGGTCCTGAAGATTGCTGTTTACATATTTTGCAGCTATAAAAGAACATGCAGCCAGACTCCAGCCTGAACTTGAACCTGAACTTGAACCTGAACTTGAACCTGAACCTGTCACAGACTGAGGAGTGAGTGGAGCCCTTGCTAGGTGTACATCAATTTCAGGGAGAAGTAAAAGAGTGACAGATGAACCTGCACCATGTCTGAAGAAGATAAAATATTTTCAACATGCAGGGCCCCAGACCAGTTGAACTTAAAATTATTTATTAACTCTGTTGGCCCAGGAGTGTGCTGCTTTGTGCACAATTACACATGAGTAGACTGTAACACAATAGTTTTTGTGAGCTGATTGGTTATGACCTAATTATCTATCTATTATTAATCATATAGTCCAAATTTGTTCACAAACAGATCAGATTTACAGGATAATGTTGGCATATCTTCGATGACCTCCTGGACCAACGACGCCATCAAGAAGGCTCAAAGATGCCTCTACTTCCTCCAGAAACTGAGGAGAGCAGGAGTCTCACCTCTCACCTCTTTGATGCCTCTCCTCAGATCCACTCTGGCTGAAACACTGCAGAGGGTTCCGTCACCTGACCTGAAGGCAGTGCTGTGGTGTTTGAGGATGTCTGTACTCCACTGGTCATCTGGAGCTTTTGGTTAGAAAAAACCTGTGTCCGTTTACTGACTGTGACGGTGGTCCACACAGTTTTGATGTAAGACAGGACAGTGTCTGAATATTGTAGAACCTAAATGAAGAGTCACAATAAAGTATAAATAAAGCACACAGGAGATAAGATCCATGTATGTAATTTGCATTTTATTAACGATAAACAAAATATTAACCATGACTTGGTCCCTTAGTTCCCACCCAATTCTGGCCTACTCCCAATACTATGTTTCAGAGCTTATAACCGTAGAACCATAAGGTCAAAATTCATCAGTGATGCCTCATTTGAAAGATTAAAATCCCCAGTTTTTTTTCCAGTTTTCAGCAGTCTATCTAGTTACAGCAGGCTTGTGTGAACAGTAAAGCTATTTTTCTCTGTTCGAGTGATCGACAGGGCCAGAGGCTGATAAATGAGGCTGTTAGGCTGAAATTATGCACCTCAACTGACTGCTGCTCTTCTGTGAAGCGGAGAGCAGTTGTTGTTGTTACAGTTGTGCCTAAAAGTTTACACTCCCAAGTAGAACTTATGATTTTTTGGCCTTTTCTCAGAAAATATGAATGATGACACAAAAACATCTCTATCACTCATGGTTAGTGGTTGGGTGAAGACATTTATTGAAAAAAAATGTGTTCAATCTTTTTTAATCATAATGATAACAGAAACTTAAAAATGACCCTGTTCAAAAGTTTACACCCCCAGTTTTTAATACCTTGTATTTCCCCCTTTAACATCAATAATAGCTTGAAATTCTTTGTGCTCGTTGTGGATGAGGGTCTTTATTTTCTCAGATGGTAAAACTGACCATTCTTCTTGGCAAAAAGCCTCCAGTTCCTGTAAATTCTTGAGCTGTCTTGTATGAACTGCAGGTTTGAGATCTCCCCAGAGTGGTTCAATGATATTGAGGTCAGGAGACTGAGATGGCCACTTTAAAACCTTCACTTTCCTCTGCTGTAGCTAATGGCAGGTTGATTTGGCCTTGTATTTTGGATCATTTTCATGTTGGAACGACCAAGAACGTCTCATGTGCAGCTTCTGGGCTGATGAACGAAAATTTTCCTCCAGTATTTTCTGATAACATGCTGCATTCATCCTTCATTCATCAGTTTGGACCAAGTTTCCTGAGCCTTTGTAGCTCACACATCCCCAAAACATCAGTGATCCACCTCCGTGTTTCACAGTAGGAATGGTGGACCTTTCATCATAGGCCTTGTTGACTCCTCTCCAAATATAACGTTTATGGTTGTGGACAAAAAGTTCAACTTTGGTCTCATCACTCCAAATGACTTTGTTCCAGAAGTTTTGAGGCTTGTCTCTGTGCTGTTTGGCGTATTGTAAGCGAGATATTTTGTGGCATTTGCGTAGAAATGGCTTTCTTCTGGCGACCCGACCATGCAGCCCATGTTTCTCCAAGTTTCTCCTTATTGTGGATCTTGAAACATCCACCCTAATTTTTTTCAGGGACTCCTGTATTTCAGCTGAAGTTATTTGAGGGTTTTTCTTTGCACCTCAAACAATTTTTCTTGAATTTGGAGCTAAAATTTTAGTTGGTCTGCCTGACCGTGGTTTGGTTTCAACAGAATCCCTCTCTCTTCACTTCTTAATTAGAGTTTTAACAGAGCTTCTTGGCATCCTCAATTCCTTGGATACCTTATTAAATCCTTCACCTGTTTCATACAGTTGGATTAAATTTTCTTGCAGATCCTTTAATCTAATCCTTCTATGCTCGTCTGAAATGTGTCAGACAAATGTGTTGTTGACTGCGGGGAAGTCTGGTCGTGTTAAAAGTAATCATATTCCGTAGCCCCAGCACAAGTAGCACGCTCCCCCGTCCATCCAGAAACTCTCCAGCGCGTGCATGTTTTATCTTTAGAAGTAATTATAATCATAATTAATTTTATTAAAAGGCGCCTTTCAGGTCACCCAAGGACGCCGCACAGAACAGATTTAAAACACACTCCAAAATTCTAAATTTCAAAGTTTAAAAGAAATACAGAGTTTAAAAACAGTCATAGTGAGTAAGCCTGGCGGACAAGATGAGTTTTGAGGTGGGATCTGAAAGAGGTTAATGAGTCAATGTCGCGGATATTGGGTGGGAGGGAGTTCCAGAGACGTGGGGCAGAGCGACTGAAGGCCCTGGACCCCATGGTGGTCAGGCGGGCTGGGGGGATGTTGAGGCTGAGGAAGGATGAAGACCTGAGGGTTCAGATTGGTTTGTTGATGAGGAGGAAATCGATGAGGTATGGAGGGGGGGGGTTAGGAGGGCTTTGGAGGTGAGCAACAGGATCTTATAAGTGATGCGATGGGTGATGGGAAGCCAGTGCAGTTGCTGAAGAACAGGGGTGATGTGGTGGAAAGATGGGGTCCTAGTGATGATCCGGGCTGCAGCAGTCTGTACCAGTTGAAGTTTGTGGAGGGACTTGAGGGGAAGACCATACAGAAGAGAGTTGCAGTTGTCCAGGCGAGATGTAACGAGAGAATGAACCAGAGTGGCGGTGCTGTTCGGGGAGAGGGAGGGGCGGAGGCGGTTAATGTTTCGTAGATGGAAGTATGCGGACCAAGTGATGTTATTGATGTGGGTGTGGAATGATAGAGTACCATAGAGGAAGACACCCAGACTCTTGATCTGCGGGGAGGGGGGTACAGAGGAGTTGTCAATTGTGAGGGTGAGACCTTTAGCTTTTGAGAGAGTGAATTTGGAACCTATGAGGAGAACCTCTGTTTTGTCAGAGTTCAGTTTGAGGAAGTTGGAGGAGAACCATGAATTGATTTCCTGTAGACAGGCACAGAGGGAAGTAGGAGGGAGGGTAGCGGTGGGTTTGGTTGCGAGGTAGAGCTGGGTGTCGTCCGCATAGCAGTGAAAATTAATATTGTATTTACGGAGGATATGGCCAAGGGGGAGGAGATAGATAATGAACAGGATGGGACCGAGGACAGAACCCTGGGGAACACCAGAAGTGAGAGGGGATGGTAGGGATTTGAATGTTTTTAACTGGATGAACTGTGTGTGACAGGAGAGGTATGAGGAAAACCAGTTGACGGGGGTGCCAGATAAACCAATGGATGCCAGTCTATGGAGTAGGATGGAATGGGAGATGGTATCAAAAGCTGCACTGAGGTCGAGGAGGATGAGGATGGATAGGAGTCCGGAGTCTGCTGTCATCAGGAGGTCATTGGTTATTTTTATGAGAGCTGTTTCGGTGCTGTGATGTGGACGGAAACCAGACTAGAACTGTTCATAGAGGTTGTTATTGGAGAGATGGGAGTGGATCTGGGATGCAACTGTTTTTTTGAGGATTTTTGAGAGAAATGGCAGGTTGGAGATGGGACGGAGGTTATTGAAGTTGTGAGGGTCTTAAACAGGTTTCTTGAGAATTGGGGTTATTGCAGCACATTTCAGAGACGGTGGGACTGTGCCAGAGGTGAGGGAGGAGTGGATGATGCTGGTGATCAGAGGTGACAGGGAATGGAGACAGGACTTGATCAGTGGTGTGGGTAGGGGGTCAAGCTGGCAGGTGGAGGGTTTGGAAGTTCTGATGAGTTCAGAGATTTCAGTAGCAGAGGGGAGAATGAAGTCAGAGAGTAGCTGGGAGGTGGGAGGTAGGAGCAGGAGAGGGTAAACTGCAGGGGGCATGGCAGGATAATTGCTGATGGATATTGATAATTTTGGAGTTGAAGAAGTCCATGAGAGAATTGCAGAAGTCAACAGAGCAGAGGTGGAGGGGGGGACTGGCGGGCGCAGGGAGTTGTGAATCAGTGAAAACAGAGTCCATGGGTTTCTATTGCTGGCACTGATGAGATTAGCATAATATTGGGATTTGGCTGAATTGAGTGAGTCCTTATAGTGATGGGTGTGGTGATGGTACATTTCCTTATGAACAGTGAGACCAGTTTTCTTGTACAGACGTTCCAGTTGCCGTCCTTTGGCTTTGAGAAGGCGTAGGTGGGGGGTAAACCAAGAGCAGAATGGGTGAAAGTTACAGTCCGGGTTTTTATGGGCGCAAGAGAGTTCAGCAGCGCGTGGAGATGGTCGTTGTAGAGGGAAACCAGTTCAGTAGTTGTAGAGGGGTGGGTGAGGTTGGGGAGGGTATTAATGGCCGAGGTGAGGATTGTTGGATTGACATGCTTGATGTTACGGAAAGATATCATGTGGGATGGTTCTGTTAAGGAGGTGGTGAAATTCAGATTGAATGAGATAAATAAGTGGTCGTAGATGGCAAGATCAGTTGAGGAGCAGTTAAAAGGGGAGAGGCCAGAGCAGCACACCAGATCAAGTACATGTCCTTTTGAGTGGGTGGGAAAATGCACATGCTGCTTAAAACCAGAGCTGTCCAGGCATGAAGTAAATTCTGCAGTGAGTGGGGGATTCAAGTTGTCCATGTGTATGTTAAAATCACCAAGCACACTAGCAATGGGGGAAAGTGTGGACAGGTGAGCAAGAAGGGAGGAAAATTCATTCATTAAGTCCTTGTTAGGTTTGGGTGGACGGTAAACAATGGCAATTATGGTAGGTGTTGGTCCATAGACTTGTAAGACGAGTGATTCAAATGATGAGAATGTTGGGATAGTGAGAGGCGAGACCTTCCACTTCTCGTGGTGAATTATCGCGAGACTTCCACTGTGACCAGTGAGGCGGGGCTCGCATATGTAAACAAATGCAGGTGGTGTACATTCGTGAAGCTGGGTAAAGTCGTTTGGTAACTGCCAAGTCTCTGTCAGGCACAAAAAAATCCAATTTGCGGTCGAGGAGAAGGTCCCGGAGCAAGAGACCCTTGCCGGTGAGGGAGCGAATGTTTAATAATCCGAGGTTAGCAGTGCTGCGCTCAGAAGTGGTGGTGCTAGCAGTAGCCGACCTGGTTGGGTAGGCTAGCGCACCACACCTCGCTGTTCTGGCAATGTGTCTCCGAGGACGACGGGTTGTGGACCAGATGGAGGTGATGCCTGAAGAGTTGTTGGTGCAGAAACCCCGGCGGGACCCGCGGTGGGTGTATTTCCGACGGGGGAGGTTTGAGATGTCCGGGAAAAGATGGAGCACCGATAAAGCAGGAAAATGGGACCAGAGGTGGAGGAGCTCAGCAGCTGTGTATTAAGTCAACATTGCGACCAGAACAGTTCAAAATGAGGAGAAGTACACACCAGGAAGCTGTGGATCCACGTGTCAGACGGATAATGCCAGCTGGTTGCAGACAGTCACAGCCAGGTTAGTGATACACGCCAGAGTAGAGTACTGTCAAACACTTACTCCAGAGCGACCCGTTGGATTGTACGTATTGGCTGATTGTAGGGCTGATCTGGATCACAACAAGTCTGTTCACAACAATGCAAACGTAGGGTACAATAAATACTTTAAAACTATAAAAGGCGTTAAAAGTTATAAGAAGCCGGCAAGCAGCGGCAGCAAGTCGCGGCAGCAAGTCGCGCCAGCGTTCACTCGTGCACAGGAAAATGAAGTGTAGTTGCCCATGTGCTTGACTTTCCGTCCAATCCCCACCTGATCTCCCCGCTCTCCGCAACATTAAAATAAATGAATAAAAATACAGACGCTTAAGTTTTAAGTTTAAAGTTTAAAGCTTCAGTTTCACTCACTCTGCACATGCGCAGTCCACCCCTCCCTTCCATAGTGAGTTGTCCCTCAGTGAAGGTGCTCAGCTGCCTGATGACAAACAGGAGCTTCATTTGGCGTTATTTCAGAAATCAATTAAGGTTCTGCAGCGTCACTACAAACATATACAAACATCTAATGACAGATGAAAAAAAAACGACAAACTGCAAAGTAATCAGAGGGAGGTGGGGAACCCACAAAAGACCCAAATGAAAGTCAGATTTAGCCACCTTCAACTTTAGTTTAGGGTTATTTTCAAAGGGTAATAGGTTCTCATGGCTGTGAGAGCTGTGGGCAAATGGAGGATTCTGTTTACCAAAATGGTTGAGCAATAGCAGAGCTGTTCTTGCTTCAATTCCAGGGACAGAAAGAGTGAAAGAAGTTAAGGATTTGGATCTCAGTCATGATGGATTACCTGATGAGAGAGTCTTAGGAGTCAACTGGTGCACTGAGACAGATGTGTTTAAGATCAGGATAAATGCAAAGCACACACCACAGACAAGACATGGCATTCTCTGGTTTGTGAGTGCCATATATGACCCTTTAGGGTTTTTGTCACCTGTTATCCTTACAGCAAAAATGATCTTGCAGGAGCTCTGTGGCAGGAAGATTTCCTGGGACGAAGATATCCCTGCTGCACTGGCAGAAACATCACAAATGTGGATTTCTGACCTCACAAAGCTTCATGGTTTCACTGTGGTGAGGTGTTTAAAACCTACAGGATTTGGACTCATCACATCAACACAGTTGCATCATTTTGCTGATGCAAGTGAAAAGGGGTATGGAGTTGTTACCTACCTTAGTCTGACAAACAAGAAAGAGGACATTCACTGTTCTTTTATCATCAGCAAATCAAGAGTATCACCTCTTAGACAGACAACGATTCCAAGACTGGAGTTAACCGCTGCAGTTGCATATGTATATAAATATTGGGGATGGAACGGTTCACAAAATCTACGGTTCAGTTCGTATCACGGTTTTGTGGTCACGGTTTTCGGTTCGGTTCAGTTCGGTTTACACTGTTATTGTTTTTATCACCCCAAGTACCATTTATTCTAATAATTCACTGTTAACATACTTTTTTAAATCTTTTTTTTTTTCATTCATAGTCATGTGGGTGGCTGCGGGTAGTGAAAATTGTCTTCTCCTACCCGAGTCTCTTCTTGCACTGCCAAGTGACACACTGGGATGATGTCTCCGCATATGAGCTAACATGTTGGATGTGTTAGCGTTAGCATAAACAACGCGTGCTCTGCAGTGCTGGCACACAGTCACGGTTTTCTAAAGTGATCCCAGACAGGAGACCGATGGAATGCCACAGGGCATCCTCTATCTCTGGCTGTTTCTCCTCTCCGTTCGCCATATCCACAAAACACACGCCTCCATACAACTGTGCTAACTGTGCTGCCTGTGCTTCGCTTTCGTCTCAAGTTGCGCATGCGTATGACCGTAATTACACACGTTCCAAACTGAGAAGATAAACAAAGGAAAAAAAAAAAAGAACGGCACACACGCGCCCCGAACTGCATCAGGAAAACCGAATGGTTCGGATTTTTTTCATAAACCGTTCCATCCCTAATATGTATATACACTACCGGTCAAAAGTTTAAGAACACCCCAATTGTTCCAGTGTTTTTACTGAAAATTATGCCGTTTAATGTCTCATTGCACTCAGACGTCAAAGCATAGTACAAATAAGCAATTGGAGTCAAAAAAGAAGTTACTGAATCAATTTATAGACCAAAATGTATTCTAAACTGTTGACTCATCAAAGTAGCCACCTTTGGCAGATATAACAGCTGAACACACACGTGGCATTCTTTCTACAATAGAAATGAAATATTCTTCAGAAAGTTCTTCCCATGTCTGTTGCAGAAGTTCCCATAAATGTGTGGCACTTGTGGGCTGCTTTGCTTTCACTCTTCTGTCCATTTCATCCCAAACCAGCTCAATGGAGTTTAAGTCTGGAGACTGTGCTGGCCACTCCATGTTTTCAAGTTTACCAGCTTGTTCTTTTTTCATAAGATAGTTCTGGCAGAGCTTTGACTTATGTTTTGGGTCATTATCTTGCTGTAAGATGAACCCCTGACCAACTAGACTCATACCAGAAGGTATTGCATGGCGCTGCAGGATGCTGTGGTAGCCGTTTTTGTTCAGGGTGCCTCTCACTCTGAACAAGTCACCAACCCTGGATCCAGCAAAACAAGCCCAGACCATCACACTTCCTCCTCCATGTTTGACAGTTGAAGCCACACACTGTGGAAGCATCCTTTCACCTACTCTACGCCGTACAAAGATCCTGATGAACCCAAGATTTCACATTTTGATTCATCAGTCCATAAAACCTTTTTCCAGTCTTCAGTAGTCCAATGGCAGTGTTTCTTGGCCCAGGCAAACCTCTTTGTCTTATTCTGACGTCTTAGCAATGGTTTTCTTGCTGCAACTGGTCCAGTCAAACCCGCAGCTCCAAGTCTTCTCTTCACAGTTGAAACAGAGACTTTCTTACTACGACCACTATTAAGCTGTGCTTGAAGCTGTTGTCCTGTGAGCCGCCTATCACGCAAACTGTTGACTCTCAGAAACTTGTCCTCTGATTCAGTTGTGGCTTTGGGTCTGCCAGACCTCTTCCTGTCAAAGTTTGCCCCAGTTTCTGACTTCCTTTTGATGGTGAAGGAAAGTGTACTCAATGACACCTTGACTTTCTTTGCAGTTTCTCTGTAGGAAAGACCTACATTTTTCAGTGTTACGATAGTCTGTCTCTCTTCCACTGTTAATTGCCTTTTTCTTGCCATTTCTGTAGCAACACACTACTTTCTGCAGTACAATACTGTTCAACTGATGCTCACCAGGGTATGGTACCACATTGTGTTCAAACACTGCTTTTATGCTGACAGAGGGGCTTGTTAGGAATCAAGCAAACTTGGAACACCTGTAGGAATTGGTAGCAGCAGCTTTTTAAGGCTTGGTCACCCTCCGTTGCTGCAGGACAGCTATCAGTTGTTAACCCATCTTGTGTTATTGTTCTAAAATGTACTCTGTTTCTCAGTTTTGGGTAACCTTACTTTTTATTTTACCCTCTGGTAGTTCACCACTTACCGTTGTGTCATTTCAAGCTACTGATTGGACTTGAGTGACTTGAATTGCAATAAATAACTGGAAAAATTGGGGTGTTCTAAAACTTTTCTACATTATCACTGCAGATGGAAGCCGCAACTTGTCATTCTTGAGATATGGGGTGAATTCCAATTCCTGTCTTAACCCTCAATCTTAACCCTCAATCTCAAAATGCGCGCTCCCACGAAGTGTAAGTGCTGTCCCGATTCTCAGAAAGTTGAGGTTGAGGGGTAAGACTGAGGCTGTATCTCCCTCAATATTGAGATTTTCCGACACCACCCTTGGGATTAAGGGACATCCAGAATGCATTGCATATTGTCGGTAAATAAACATGGCGTCCAAAGCGGCAGAGAAGGCGAGCTGCAAATATAGTATTTTCTTTGTTAATGGAGATATAAATATTACGAAAACCATTGTATTATCTTAGTTTAGACCTATTTTATGGATTATTTACCTCGTTGTTGCATAACATTTATTTTTATTTTACGATCTTTTGTCAATAGCGTCCGGTGCGGACAAGCCATGTTGCTATCGTTTAAGTTAGTAAAGGTTACAAAATGGTCATTTTTCTCCGTGGTAATGTAATTTTTTTACCAAGATAACAGCCTATATAACATGCTTGTGCCGATAATGGTATAAGATGACCGGGCTAATGTCATCTCCTGTAGCTGCAGAGTTATGTAACGATAGTTATAGCTGGTGTTTACCTTTCAATAAACTATGGTATGCTGTGACAGCTGAATATGTCCGTGGTTGTGTTATTTATACAGATATTTTTTTGATAACGCTAACTGAAGGAATAACTGACAGACAGTCCACAACAATTTCACTTGCATTTAAGGGGTGTCCCGTTTCTAAGTCACAAGATAGCCCTTAACACTTGGCTACTAAGATTGAGGGTTGAGCTTGAGGGTTAAGATTGAGGGTTAAGAAAGGAATTGGAATTGGGCCATGGAGTCAGCTGCAGAAGTGGTTAAAATCTGCAACCAACTGATCTGGCCACTCAGAAGCTCGGTGGTCATGTTACAAAAGATCTTGTGTTTTTGGACCTCGTGTGAAATTTGCCCAAAGCAGTTGGAACAGATCTCACATACTTAAAGTAAATCAAGCTGAGTCACATATACGTATGAAAATAATGTTAAAAAGTTTAAAAAAAAATGCAAAAAGTAAAAAGTGAATAAAATATTAGCTTCCTGTCTCCATTCAGCTGTGATTATGACCTTTAAATTCTCTACCATCCTATGGACCTATACTGCTCTCTGGTGACAGCGTTGTAGAACATTAAATGAAGTTTGAGTTACACTCCTTCAAAGTTCACATTTTGAATTCATTTCGGAATACACATTACATGGGCCACACGAACGTAGTTTTACAAGATTTTTCCAAGAAACGTCTTTATAATTCGTTATTTTTGTCATTAAACGGGGGTTTGTTTCTCAAGCTTTGTGGCAGTGGTGGTGATTTTCCGGCAGGAAGCAGCATTTGCTTTGCGGCAGTGACACACTTCCTTTCTCCCCGGCGCCTCGTCGGGATTTTCACCGTGAGAGGAGCAGCTGGAAGAAAAGGACCGAGAAAGTGCCCCATCATTCACGGTAAGATACCAATAAGCCATGTTCGGACACACAAAGCTTGTAAGTATTCAAGCGCACTGGGAATTGAATGACAGTGTTTCCTATTTCAGTGGAAACAGTCGTGAAACCAATTAGCTTAGCATCGTTAGCGCGGCCACCTGCTTTGATGAGCAGCGTTAGCGTTAGCATGTGTTAGCTCACTAAGCTAGAGTTGAGAGGAATCAGCCATAGTGAGAATTTTACTGACGGAAACTAACCTGTCAACCTTACATCCAAATTACAACAGAGAATGAGTTCTGTCCCGAGATGAAAACCCTAATTCTAACCTGTTAGCTGCCAATGGTTCGTCTTTTCCTAGTAAAATGATGGAAAGAGCAGTGAACGGCTTTGGGTGTGGGCTGGAACAGAAGACTGTATCACCTGGATTTATCTAAATACAGTCTGTGGCTGGAACATTACTTTAAAGGTATACAGCTGATGAGTAGTTGAGTGACAAGTGTATATTTATTAGAAGAAAGCCCGCAGAAGTCTTCTTTGGGTTGATTTTTATTTCAAACGTTATAAAGGGGCCCTCTCAAAGTCTAGAACAAAAGATATAAAGATCAAATATATATATATATATATATATATATATATATAATATACACACACTCACTCACACAAAGCCCTTACATATAAGGGCTGGGAGATATGGCAATAAAAAATAATCACAGTATATTTTTTTCACTATTTTTTCTGTTAGTTTTAAACTGCTCCTTTTAAAGCATCTATACTGAAGATTAGAGACTTGCTTAAAATTTTATGAACATACAAAGCAAAGTCTTTTTACAGGTATGCAAGCAAAATAAACAAAGTGCCCCCTAGAGAACAATGAAGACTCCTCAAAATGTAAACATTATCAAAAAGCAATAGCGCGTTATTATAATTCTTGTCTTTGTGTGCTGCTCGTGTGGCGCAATCGCCCCAAAAGATGACATGATTGATTGCTGCTCAACTTACAAATGAGATGAAGCAGGAAAAGGTCGACTGTTATCACACACATTTCCTCCATGTTTGATTAGATATGCTTACAGCTGATCCTTCTTATCATTCTGAAATTAACCCCAATTATTAATCACAATCTTGTGAGTTTCAGTCTTCTGTTACATCACTATAAAATCATCTGCTTCAAAACATCCTTGCGTTAAGCAAATATTCATGGTCTTTGATGGATAGCAGAACATAAAGTCTCTTATCTAGTAAGATCAGTCAGACATGCACTTAGGTTTGCAATAGATTTGAATTCATGAACTGCAGGGGTTGTTGGATGTTTGGGGGTCAATGATGACTAGCCCACTGCGCAAGCTGATCAGTGCATAATAAAGTGCATTGCTGGAGAAATCAGTGCTGCTTTTTGGCTGAGACCCTACTTATAGAAATACACATCTGATTGCACTTTAAGATTTGTGTGTATCATATTGCCTCTTGTCAGCTTTTGTTTTCTGAAAGAATGGTTCTTCTCCCCTCTGTTTCTCTTCAGGCCATGGCTAAGTTCAATGCTCCTGTTATCCAGGACAACCCGTCTGGCTGGGGTCCATGTGCAGTCCCAGAGAAGTTCAAGGACATGCCCTACCAGCCATTCAGCAAAGGAGACCGTCTGGGAAAGGTCTGATTTCTCACATCACATGTTAATAACGGCTTTGACTGCATTTCTGCAGGCCATTTCTTGAGGTTTACTCACTAACATTGGGTATTCCCTTCAATAGGTTGCTGACTGGACTGGTGCCACTTACCAAGACAAGAGATACACAAGTGAGTGAGAACCATTGACTGTTTGAAAAATGGACGTAGTCTCCGCGATATCTCCCACCTGTTTCTATAACAGAGTTTTGAGGCAAACTGGTTGGCTTAGCCATAATGGAAATGGGACGGGTAACAAGTGCCATAAACCCACAGCTCACCAGTCACATGATCTAAGCTGTGCCTGTCATTGGGCGAGTGTAGGATCCTAATATCTTTTGTACTGTAACTCTGTAATTTTTTTTTCTGCAGAAGTGCCTCACGAGGACAGGCTTGTTTTTTTTACCTTCTTAAAACTTCCACTTAAACGTCTAAGAAGAGCAACCAAGCAAAAAGAACCTCAGCTTTAGAAGATAAGCTTTATAGATCCCCTCTGGGCTGATCCAACTTTTGATTCTTTATCATGCTTTATAGACACATGTGTCGGGAAACATGCACCTGAGCAGCTGGGGACTTGGTGCCAAGCTCAGGGGCACTTCAATAGTGCTCAGGAAATTATGTGAATACCCCTCTAGCTGTCATTCTGGATTCCCAATCCTGGTTCTTGTTCAGGACTGGAACTAAGGCCTCACCATTTGCCAAGCCAAGTTCCCATAGACCAAGCCGCTTCAGCTCCTCAGCCTTTTGTCTCTGGGAGCCACGTACTGCTTGTGTTTGGATGATACGTTGTATCTGAAATGGATATTTTCACAGAGTACAGTTAGCTGCATTGAACATCTCATCTGCTGTATGCCCCTTATGGGTGAATCGATGCATGTTAAGGAGAGGCTGTAACTTTTGAACCTCTACTACTGAATTCGAAAGATGTGAAACATTCATGTAGTTAATGAAAAGACGGAACTGTTTCGTCTGAATGAGATTTTCTTTGTGCTTTTCTGCAGATAAGTATTCGTCTCAATTTGGAGGAGGTAGTCAGTATGCCTACTTCCATGAGGAGGATGAGACAAGCTTCCAGCTGGTGGACACGGCCAAGACGCAGAAGACAGCCTACCAGAGGAACCGCATGAGGTTTGCTCAGGTAGCGAAAAAGACAACTAAGTGCCTCTCTTTAAGTTGCGTCTGATT
The DNA here is from genome assembly GCA_008086565.1 of Thalassoma bifasciatum. Classification (NCBI taxonomy): domain Eukaryota; kingdom Metazoa; phylum Chordata; class Actinopteri; order Labriformes; family Labridae; genus Thalassoma; species Thalassoma bifasciatum. Next base: position 34,028 of record RPOG01003282.1, read on the forward strand.
CTTTTTTTGTCCAAACTCATCTTCTGAGGCGATGTGTGTTTGAACAGAGGAATCTGCGGCGGGACAAAGACCGCAGGAACCTGACTCAGTTCAACATGCAGACACTCCCGAAGAGCGCCAAGCAGAAGGAGAGGTGAGATTTATACATTTTTCAGTTCAGACTGTTTTCTTTAGAGGGGAAGGAAGAAACCATTCTTAAGATCACCTGTATAATTTAGCTTGTAGTCTAAAATGTTGGAAAAATTTCAGCTGAATCTTGATGGATTTTGTCTCCTCAGGGATCGAATGCGGTTGCAGAAAAAATTCCAAAAGCAGTTTGGAGTCCGTCAGAAGTGGGATCAGAAATCTCAGGTATGGATCCTGCTCACTGACTGTGAGGATTTTAGGAGAAATGATATTTAAAATTTAACATGCTGCTACTTTTCCTTTTGAAATATGGCACAAAGATTTAAATACCTGTATGAACTGGGTACTTTAGACACAAGATGTCATGACAAAGATTTTCACCATGTTTTCGTTTTAACTGGGGAGTGATTACAGGAGATTATGACTGAATCATGTTATCCTGATCAAATAATCAAGAATCTTTGCGATAACATGTTGAAAAATGCTTCCGTCTGCCAAATTTTAGATTTATGTGCTGCTTTGATATTGCTCACACACAGCATAATTTAGAATGTTTTTTGGGTTTGTTTGTTTTTTCTTACTTTCAGGCTCAGCTGAAGCCCAGAGACTCCTCGGTGGAGGTGAGGAGCGACTGGGAGGTGAAGGAGGAGATGGACTTCCCTCGCCTGATGAAGATGAGATACATGGAGGTGGCCGACCCTGTGGACATGTAAGACGACCTGTTTTCTGTCAGGACATTAGACCTGTTTGACAAAGAGAAAATAATGATGATGAGGGCTGTGTCTTCCTCTTACAGAGAGTGCTGCGGTGCTCTGGAATACTATGACAAGGCCTTCGACCGGATCACCACCCGCAATGAGAAGCAGCTCAAGAGCATCAAACGGATCTTCCACACCGTCACCACCACCGACGACCCTGTTATCCGCAAGGTCTCATCACAGTCTGGCTCAATCAAAACAAGATTTGAACAGGCATGGGTTCTTGTAAAGCAGCAACTGTGTTACTGTTCTCTTTGCAGCTGGCTAAGACCCAGGGCAACGTGTTTGCCACAGACGCCATCCTGGCTACCCTGATGTGCTGCACGCGCTCAGTTAACTCCTGGGACATCATCGTGCAGAGGGTTGGAAACAAGCTGTTCTTCGACAAGAGAGACAACTCTGACTTTGGTGAGGCTGTGAGCGTATAACTGATTGGTTGTAACCGCTTAAAGATTTTACTCTTATAACAGCAGACACAAGTTGATAATGTTGAAAAATGTATTATGGCATTTACACTACATCATAAAACATGGGAAACTTTTACAATCAGCTTAGATTTAAAAAAAAAAAAGACACTAAACACTTCAAGCAGATTGTTAGCAAAAATGCGGACAGCTAAAAAGATCATGATTGTGCATATTTGGGACAAACCAAGATTTGGTGGATTGATTTCAATGCTGAATTTTTTTTTTTTAATAGTTTCTGCAGACACTCTGTTTGGCTCTTCCATGAAATTGTTGAATGAAATTGTAAAGACCTTTTGACAGTCTACAAAAATCTGAGTATTTAAGGCCAATGAAGTTTGCTAACAGTTTCCAGATTTATTGACACAACAACACACTCACTCTTTGGGCCCAGTTTACACGGACCGGACGATTGCGGGTAAATCCGACAGAATATTTTGTTGGAAGGGCCTTTTGTTTACACGGTGCCGCGGGGCAGTTGATCCGCAAGAATCTCAAGACTCCCTCCAGAGTGGAGTGTTTTGAAGACGATCGTGGTTATGCCCCCGTCTAAATGGCAAAAGACGTCACGTCGCATACCCATTTACGTCTCACTGACACGCCGAGCTGGTCAAACAAAGCAAACAAACATATCTGGCTACTTCGATCCTACAGATCTTCAAGCTGTTCTAGCAGCATTTTATAATTTAAGGCAGGCTGAAGCAGTAGTTCAACCTCCTCATTGGTCCAAACAAAATTCTTCTTGGGAACGGCCATGTTTGGTGTGTTCACCCGGAGAACAGAACAGAAATGGACGATGTTCCGCATGCAGGTTCTTATATACGCATATGCCGGCGTTCTATCACAGCACCACCTAGCGGCTTGATGTCAAATTTCACCCACTATTGCACACGGAGAAAATTTGAAGCTGATACGCCACTTTTGCAGCACTTTTGCATCTACAGTTTTGATCGTCTTCGTATAAACATAGCCTTAGTTTGTACTTTTTCATGTAAGCTATGAGGCTTAAATAATTTAAGTGGGTCACTGATAATTGTCTTGCAAAAAAATTTGCTTCACTTTTGTCCTGGTTTTGTTTCTCTTTAGCACCCAATGTCTAAACTCTGTGTTAAATGTGTAACTTGACATTTCAGATCTCCTCACTGTTAGTGAGACTGCCAATGAGCCACCTCAGGATGAAGGCAACTCTTTCAACTCCCCCCGCAACTTAGCAATGGAGGCAACTTACATCAACCACAACTTCAGCCAGCAATGTTTACGCATGGTGAGAGTGCACCCATGAATCCTGATCTCATCCAAACCAACCATGAATCCAGACCTTTGCTGCATTTAGCAAGTTACAATGGAGAGAAACAACTTCCCTTTAATGGGCAGAAACCAAGGACAGAACCAGACTCATGTTAGACAGACATCTGCCTAGACTGTGTTGGAGCTAGAGAGAGAGAGGAGAGGGAGAGACAAATACAAACACAGAGGAATGCAGACCGACAGACAGGTAGAGGGATACAGACACAGTCACAGACACAGAGAAGAAAAACTGGTGACTGTAAAAGCCACAGCAGCTGGAGTCAGGTAGTCCCACGTCAGCTGGTAGATCCACAGCAACAATCCAGATGAACCTACAAGACAAAGTCAAGCTCAAGCTTGGATGCAGCTTTTAATTCCACAGTGACAAGACTGTTTTTCATTCACTCCTTATTCCTCCTGCTTTTGTCAGGGTGGAGATCGTCACAAGTTTCCAAACCCAAACCCGTTTGTGGAGGAGGACATGGACAAGAGTGAGGTGGCATCTGTAGCCTACAGGTGAGACAGTGATTGGAGCTGTTGAATTTGCAGACTCTTCAAACTGATACCTGTGACACCTGTAGCAGTACTTCCTGGAATATTGAACCCTTGATAACGACACTGCAGTAATATCAACAATCTGATTACTCTGTGTCATCGACGTTAACCCCACTTCAGTAAGAATTTCTTTCTCTCAGGCTGACTGATGTTTTTAATCTTTAGATATCGCCACTGGAAGCTCGGAGAAGACATTGATCTGATCGTTCGCTGTGAGCATGATGGCGTGATGACTGGCGCTAATGGAGAAGTTTCTTTCATCAACGTGAAGACACTGAACGAGTGGGACTCCAGGGTGAGAGGAGGGGAGCCGGTTCTTAACATGGTTTATCTTTTGAGAGTATAATGTGCTGTCAAGATAATTTCAGGGGCTTTAACGCTTTATTGAATTTGAAATATGTGTTTGTGGGATATTGTCTAGATTTGATTTCTAAAAATCTGATTTAGTTTGGTAGCTTTAATTGGTGCTTGGAAATTATTCCAAACAGACACAGCAGTACAGTTCAATGTCCAATGTCATCACAATACTGTCAACAACTAAAAAAATAATGCAAACATCGAATTGTCAAAAGATTGTTCTGTTAATTATGCACATCAGTGAAAACATAAAGAACATGTCAGAGTATGGTCTCGTTTGTTGACCTTTTATTCATCATTAGCAGTGAGTGCAGTTCTCCTCTACATATCAGGTGAATCCTCCCTGTTCAGTACCAAGTTTTTTTGCACATCGTTCTAGTTCGCGTTCTCTCTGTTTCTTGTCAGTATTGTAACGGTGTGGACTGGCGTCAGAAGTTGGATTCCCAGAGAGGAGCCGTCCTGGCCACTGAGCTGAAGAATAACAGCTACAAACTGGCCCGCTGGACCTGCTGTGCCATGCTCGCTGGATCCGAGTACCTGAAACTGGGGTAAGAAATTGTGAAGTCTGTTATTCAAACACAGGGCTTGGTGGGGATTGACACACTAAACAGCCTCAAGTGGACGCCTCAGGAACTGCAGTTTTTTATGTTTTACTTTATGGCAGAAGTCTTTGTGCTTCTAGTAATGAGAAGAAAGTCAACTTTACATTCAAAGAGGTCAGTTTAATTCAAAGCCACATGATCTGGGTGTTCCTCAGGTATGTGTCTCGGTACCACGTGAAGGACTCTGCCCGTCACGTGATCCTCGGCACCCAGCAGTTCAAACCCAACGAGTTTGCCAGCCAGATCAACCTGAGCATGGAGAACGCCTGGGGGATCCTCCGCTGCGTCATCGACATCTGCCGCAAGCTGGATGAGGGGAAGTACTTGATCCTGAAGGACCCCAACAAGGTGAGCTAAGCCATGAGCTGCTCAAACTCTGAGACAGGAGGAGTCACAAATCCTCTTTTTCACTTTAAGGTAGAACCTGAGTAAACTGACCTGCTCTGTTTTACTCCTCGTGAACAGCAAGTGATCCGAGTGTACAGCCTGCCTGATGGAACCTTCAGCTCTGATGAAGAGGAAGAAGAGGAGGAAGATGAAGAGGATGAGGAAGACGAAGGTTAGAAACACACTTAAGATTCTGTGCATTTGTTCTATGGCCCTTCTTAGTTTGCACCAAGAAGAAGCCAGATAAACTGATAGAATACATGGATTAATCCTGTTTTTTTTTTTCTTTATTTCTTCCAGATGAAGAGAATTAAAGTGTGAACTCCAAAGACCAAATCAGCCTTCATCAATCCCCGTAAAAATCTGTTTAATTCATTTAGAATTCAATAAAGAGAACAGACTTGCCCAAATATTTGGTTTTCTGTGGTGCTGTGTGTGGCTAAATCTAGTTTTGGTTTTCCATTCAACACAGAAAAGGGTTTTGAAGGGTTAATTTCTCTCAGAAAAATATTTCTTTTCTATGCATGCATCATGATGTTGCTAAGATGAAATAAACCCACATCCACTCAACAATGATGTTTATCCGTCAAAACACGAAACTTTTCTGAACATATGTGCACCTCACTTTGACGACCCAAGTTTTAGAAAAGTTTTTAATCTTATTCCAGATCTAACAATTACTCACCTGATAGGAGGTGATTTCAATGCAATTTTGGACTGAATTCTCGACCGACTCTACTCGCCCTGTTACTCCTTCTAACTCTACAATTGCTCTAAATACTTTAATTGCCTCAATAAATCGTGTTGACATCTAGAGACTGCAACACCCAACTGACAAAGATTTTTCTTTCTTTTCAAATGTACATAGATCGTATACAAGAACTGTATATTTTTTAACTGACACTAATTTAACCTCCAATATAATTTCTACCAAATATCACAACATTCTGATCTCTGATCACACCCCTGATGAGTTGAAAATAGACTTTGGTTGGGCAAAGCCCACATTTAATTGTCAGTTTAATCCTTTATTACTCAATGATGCACAATTCCGCCAACAAACAGCCACCGTGATAACAGACTATTTTTCCCACAATAATAATTCTGAAGTTAACGATTCCATTCTTTGGGAAGCATTTAAGGCTGTTGCATGTGGACATGTCTTGACTTACAGGGCTAAACAGGAAAAAGATAGAAAAAAGAAGTTATCAGAATTACCACTCAGCTCTCAGTGCTTGAAAGCAGCTATCAGATGTCAGTTTCACCTTCCAAGCTAAATGAGATAATTAAATTGAAATACAAATATTATTCTCTTCTGTCTGACCATGTGACTATGATGCTATTAAAAGTTTAAGAAAAACACTTTGAACTTGCTGACAAGCCAGAAAAACTACTGGCGTGCCAGCTTAAGTTCAATCAGGCCAACAGAATGATTCATAAAATCAAAATCAAAGATGGAACCACCACCACAAACCCCAAAGAAATTCATCAATGTTTCCAGAGATTTCACAAAGACCTTTACACCTCTAAAGCTATAGCAAACGACTCTTATCTCAGAGTTTCTTCACAGTCTTTATTTACTCCTGCTAAATCCCTCAACACAAACAGACTTGAATTCAGATATAACACTAGAAGAAGTCAAACAGGCAATAACTTCCTTTCCAAATGGGAAGGCCCCTGGCCCTGATGGATTTGGCATAGAGTTTAAGGGCGCGGCCACACTGGCCATCCGTGCCGTGCTGTACTCAAGTACGATATCCCCCCGCAGCGCCTACTACTACACTACTACAACATGAACCAGGCTCCAGCATGGTCGCAGGCACACGCACGGCCGCCGACGTCACTATGGAGCGTCTGTTTACAAGACGAGGTTTCATCAGATTAGAGAGCATAAAGAACATTTTTGTTAAATGACTGAATTTATCTGAACATGGTTGAATGAATCTTGAAAAAGCTTGCGCTGAACTGCTGAATGCAAAATGTTGAAGGAGAACTCAGGAACATGAACATGAAGACTTGGCTGAAAGGATGTGAAATAATGTCCAAAATGAAAATATGAATGGGTGAATTGAAGAATAAATGGGGAAAAAAAGGAAATCAATGAATCACAATGAAAGAATTTTTTATCCCTAGAAGTTGTGTGGGAATTATCAGAATTATCAGATGTTTGAGACAGTGAAGTGTATGTGTGTGTGTGAGAGAGAGAGCTTGTGTGTGTGTGTGTTTGTGTGTACATGGTTAATATGCTTGTGTGTGTTGTGTGTGAGTGTGTGTGCTTGTATTTGTGTTTGTGTGTGTATATGGTTAATGTGCTGATGTGTGTGTTGTGTGTGTGTGTGTGAGAGAGAGAGTGTGTGTATGTGTTGGTCAGTGATGCAGATAAACAATCACTTGAGTATCTTTCTTCATCAGTGTTTTGATCTGTAGGTATAAACAGGTGTGTCAGATCACAGGTCTCCATGGTAACCTGCTCGTTAGGCTGTTTGAAGCTGCAGCTGTTTGATTTAACTGACAGACAGTTGATGAGGAGCTGGATTCAAGGAGGTGGACAGGGTGTGAATCTCCTCTAGCTGCACACAATCCTTAAGAGCTGGCAGAAAAAAAACTATCATGAGATACACAAGGCATAGGAGTATCTATTGATGTAAATTTCANTTGTGCAACCGACTGAGCCTGGGTGCTCCTGTTTTGGATTCATTGAACCAGGCTCAAGCATTCATCCTGGATATCTTAATCCTACTTTTGTGCAACGGACCCCTGATGTGTGTGTTGTGTGTGTGTGTGTGAGAGAGAGAGTGTGTGTATGTGTTGGTCAGTGATGCAGATAAACAATCACTTGAGTATCTTTCTTCATCAGTGTTTTGATCTGTAGGTATAAACAGGTGTGTCAGATCACAGGTCTCCATGGTAACCTGCTCGTTAGGCTGTTTGAAGCTGCAGCTGTTTGATTTAACTGACAGACAGTTGATGAGGAGCTGGATTCAAGGAGGTGGACAGGGTGTGAATCTCCTCTAGCTGCACACAATCCTTAAGAGCTGGCAGAAAAAAAACTATCATGAGATACACAAGGCATAGGAGTATCTATTGATGTAAATTTCATGTCTGTGGAGTCACAGGTTTGACCAGAAATGTGAGTTAAAAAAGTGTAACTTTTTCTTTATCTCTCAGAAAGTCCCCTTAAAATTTAACATTAGGGCAGATGGGGGCAGATGATGACTTTCGATGACAGTTGGCCACCTGCGAGCTTTGTCCTTTGTCCTTTTGGTGTAAAGTGTCCTTAATCAGAAGCAGAACAAGATTGCCTACGTTTTGAGCCCTAATTTGTGTATGTGGAGTGAAATTTGTGGCTCCTGGGCCTGTTTATCTAAAAAGTTTCCAGGTGATTTCTCTCCTGGTCCACACTCTAAAATTCAAATCCTCACTCTACAGTTTGAACATTCCACCACATACACACCAATGTTAAACTGCTGCAAGGGCTGAGAAACTTCATGACCTTTGAAGGAGTTTTGTGAAGAAACTATAAATGCTTGAAAGAAGCTGAAATATACTGAAGAAAGCCAAATGATGGCTGAACATTTTGCAGGTGGAATGAAGTTTCTGGCTGAAAGTATGACTGAATGAGAAGGGTCTGAATGAGGCTGAAGAATTGGCCGAAATCAAGTCATTCCAGATGGAAGAAAAATTGTGAAAAAATTGAAATATCTCTGAAAGTATAAGTGAAACCGGTTACTCACGGCCTGGAAACAGTCAATTTAGTAGTTTCCCGGCATAATCCTCTTCTGTCAGATCATTTCTTAGTTACTTTTGAGTTTCCCCTCTTAGGCCCTATCCCATTTAATAAAAATATCTTAGCTAGAAGCCTATCTGACAGAGCCGTAGCTAATTTCATTGAAGCCCTTCCTGCTGCCTTGAATTCTCTGTCTTGCTGTAACTTGGCAGACAGCTCCTTTACTCCCTCTCAGCTTGATCAGCTTGTGGCTAATACTACGGGTTCTCTTCAAACCACTCTTGATTTAATCGCTCTGCTTAGGCAGAGAACTCTTAGACGACAGAGGTCAGTTCCGTGGTACAATGATGAAACTCGTGCGCTTAAACAAAATTCTAGAAAGTTAGAAAGAATTTTGCGTTCCAGTGAAACAGAAGAATCCAATTCGCATTGGCAAAGTAGCTTAAATGAATATGGAAAGGCCTTGCAGGTTGCACGGGCTGCTTATTATTCATCTCTAATAGAAGAGAATAAAAATAATCCTAGATTTCTTTTCAGCACTGTTAGAAAAATTAGAGATAAAATTTGTAACAGTTTACCTCCAACTACAGTAGAATCAGCTTCTGGCTGCCAAAACTCAGAATTAGCTCTGAGGCCAGGATTATGCATGGACTGCACTTAACTCGCATATTCAGCAGACCACGAGAACAGCATATTTTCATCTTCGTAACAATAGGAAAATCAGGCACTTCTTGTCTCAGAGCGACACGGAGAAACTAGTCCATGCTTTGGTCTCCTCCAGGTTAGATTACTGTAACTCTCTTTTATCAGGCTGCTCTAAAAAGTCTATTAGGACCCTTCAGTTAGTTCAGAACGCTGCAGCTCGGGTATTGACAGGAACCAGGAGGAGAGAACTGTCGGGGGGAAACTGACACACTAGGCTTCTGTTTCCCTTTCTCCTCTATCTGGCAGTCTAACTTTTATCTTAATGTACTATTATAGTTATTACCCATGATCCTCTGGGAGTCTCTGAGCTGGTTTGTAGGTTCATCTGGATTGTTGCTGTGGATCTACCAGCTGACGTGGGACGACCTGACTCCTGCTGCTGTGGCTTGGACAGTTCTCCAATTTTTCTTCTCTCTCTCTCTCTCTCAGCCCAACACAGTGGAGGCAGATCTCTGTCTAACATGAGTCTGGTTCTGTCTGAGGTTTCTGCCCGTTAAAGGGAAGTTTTTCCTCTCCACTGTAACTTGCTAAAAGCTGCTGCAAAGTGCTTCACTCATGGTGGGTTAAGATGAGATAAGATTCCTTATCCTGTCTTGATGTTGGGTCTCTGTTAATAAAATAATGAAACACTCTAACATTAACAGGTGTCAGCCTGCTAATGTTTTGTAAAGTGTCTGGAGATAAGGTTTGTTATGATTTGGTGCTATATAAATAAAGATTGATTGATTGAGATTGATTGAATGTCAGACTGTGTGATTTCCAGTTCGGGTTTGCTGCCTGCTAGCTGCACTCAGAGAGAGAGCTCTTGCTTTTATCTGGTTTTAAAGGCTCTTAGCTTTTTTAATTCTCTGAGCCTTGGACAAAGGTTTACTTTTAAATTTTGTTTTAACTGGTTTTAAGGTTTTAGTCATCAGACTCGGGATTTTAGGCTTATAACAAGTGAGCTAATGTTAACAGCTAGCATGGCAACGATGGACGCCGTCACTATGGACGCGAGTCCAGGACTCGGACTCGAGTCGGTATAAGCTGGACTTGTGACTTGGGGTGAATTCCAATTCCTGTCTTAACCCTCAATCTTAACCCTCAATCTCAAAATGCGCACTCCCGCAAAGTATAAGTGCTGTCCCCATTCTCAGAATGTTAAGGTTGAGGGGCAAGATTGAGGCTGTATCTCCCTCAATACTGAGATTCTCCGACACCACCCATAGACTGTATAAAACATGGTCATAGTCTCCGTGACGTCACCCGTCTGTTACTGCAGCTCTGTTTTGAGGCTAAACGACGGGCGCGGCCATATTGGAAATGGGATGAGTGAGGAGTGCCCAAACTCACAGCTATTGGGCGCCCGTCAGTCAAGTGATCTGAGCTGTGGCTCTGATTGGGTAAGCTCTTAGTCCTAATATCTTCCAAACGGCCGAGTTAGAAAAAAATTCAACCACCCTCACAGTGTGTGCCGTTAGCAAAATTAGCGATCCAGACGGGAGACAGAGTTTGTACCAGGCTTTAAATACGCTAATTTCAGCTCTAAAAACGGCCTTTTTCCCATCTGCTTGTACAGGACTTCAGGTGCTTCTGGAGCCAGCCTCAAGTGGTCACAAGAGGAACAGCAGCTTTTTAGCACTTCTGTGTTGTCTCATTTTTTCAGACCGTGTGTTGTCCTGAACCATGTTCAGGTTGTCAAGTTATTTAATTTTTTTTTTATTAGTCGGTGATTCTCCATCTGCACACAAAATTGGTCATGAAATTATCTTAGAAATGAGACTCTTTTTTTCAGAAATATTTTGAGTCGTTCATACTTACCACATTAGTGGAAAATTAACTGATTGTGGTTCCAAGAAATTGAACAAAAATTTCATTTTATTTATTTATTTATTTATTTATTTATTGATTGATTGATTTTCGTTTTTGTTGTTGTTTTAGGACAGCAACAAAGGAAGGCGTCATTTTGATTCTCGAAAGGCTTTTTTTCCCCCAAAAATGACAAAAATTACTTATATTTGACAAAAATTTGAACAAAATTTCAGACAGATTTAAATAAATGTATAACTTAACTAATTGTTCGATTTTAAAACATAGCATTTTCTCATAATCTAGATGATAAATAATTTTTGACTTCTTTTATGAAGTCTTCACTCAAACTTTTCCGAGGCAGAAAAAAGAATATTCCAATCCCAGACATGAATTGTGACCACAAGTGCATAATTTCAACCTCCTCAAGATTATTGGTGGAGTTTTGTTATTTTTCTGAATCTATGGATGTGACTGATTAAAGTTTGCAAAGGTCAAAGACATCTTTCGGGGAACAGGTGTTCTTTTTAGGAAAAACAAATCAAATATTTATTTATCTTACATACACATTATTTCTTTCATTAACCTTTAGAATTTAGGTGTCATTTATCATAACTTATTGTTGAATTAACATTTATTTTGTTCTTATTATCGACAGAGAGCCTGAAATCTATCCAAGAGACAAAGGATATACAGCAGAAAAACAGTTATCTAAAACCATATTCCAATGAAAATTGTAATTTATCCCTCATTAATTATTTTTCTAAATTCTTTGTCTTGTTAAGTTGTTGGGGCATATATAAAAAAAAAAATAAGAATTGTACCTCTGCTTTTTTTTTTATTTCTATCTGGGAGAATTAATTCTTTGATTGTTGGAGATAGCTGGATAATCCTCCATATCTTATTACCCACCTGGTACTGAGCCCACTTTTGTCAATTTTGTTAACATTTGGCTATTATACATAATGCCCAAGCAGCTGACAGTCTCTTCTCTGATTCTATTGTATTTACTAATTGTTGTCTTGTATATTCAGCAGGGCTTACAGGATCTTGACAGTGTAATTGTTTGCTAGCTTTGAGTAAATGTGTGCTATTACAACAATAAAGCTTCTTCAATGTTGAATCTCGCTGAAATGATTGGTGTGAAGGTACAAGTTTGTTTTACACCTATTATAGTTATGACACTAGCAATCGTTTCACAGATATCATTAGCTGAAAACAGGGCTGAACTTAACCATAATAAACTTCTTCAGCCGGAATGCACAGTCCATACTTCTAGATAGTGATTTATTTCAGGAAGCCAGGGTTATTTCTGCCCTTTTTTCTCTTTTTGTAACAGATAGACTCTTTTATACTGGTCCCTCCCAGAAATACATGCGTCTGGTTATCCTCACAGCTGAGGAGAAGATAACTGTACTGAAGGAGTGCCACAATAACCCTGGCACAGGTAACCATAACGGTTTCAGAGGTACCCGAAACAGGGTTAATGCTGGCTACTATTGGGCAACCATCACGCACGATGTAGAGGAATGGGTATGTGCCTTACTTGAGCAGAGAAAACAGTTTAATAAGGACCATTTATGTTAGATTTGTTTTTGCAAGTCTATTGCTTTGTTCTCATCCACCCTCATCTTTGGCCTTTCAGTACTGCAGACATTGGCATTGTTTTAAATATCTGATGATTGGTGTTTCAGGTCAGGTCTTGTCATCGCTGCCAGCTCAATGACCCAATTAAAACTGTTCCACCTCCATTGCATCCCATCCAGGTAAAACTGAAAAGATTTTATAATCGTGATGACACTAATGTGATGTCACATGCAGATAAAAAGCTAGAGTGCAGGTAAACAGTGTGAAAATGAAAATATTTTTTTCTTTCAGTTAAATGACAATAAATATTTTCCAATTGCCACCAGTTACCCCTCAAATGCCTGTGATTGTTTCATCAGCCAATGAGAATTCATTAACAGCTTAGAGTTTTGACCTTTTTTGTGACATACAAGTAAAAGCGTGCTGGGAGGTGCTTGGCCTCCATTTAATTGGGCCATTGACTGAGACAGGTCAAGGAAATAAATATATATTGACCATGACCGACCTGTACTCCAAGTGGGTGATTGCAGAACCTCTGAAGTCAAAGACTGCAGCTGAGGTGTCTGCAATTATAACATCAAAACTTTACACTTTTGGCATGGTCAGAAATATTATAACAGACCAGGGGAAGGAGTTTGTTAACCAGGTAAAGTTTTGTGGGTTTTTTAAACATATGTTCAATATAAAGATTCAGTATTTGATATTATATATTGTATGGAGGATGAGACTGATTATTCCTTTGCAGCTCAATGATAGTATTTTCAGTATGCTGAAAATTAAACATGCTGTCTCAAGTGCCTACCACCCCCAGACCAATGGGCAAGTAAGTTTCTTGATATCTTTCCTTAATTAAATTTTGGGAAATCATTGGTGATTCCTCCAATACTTAACAAATACAATACAATTAAAAGGATGAGAGGACGAACCAAAACATCAAGCAGACCTTAAGGAAGTATGTGAACAGCAGCCACAATGACTGGGATCTCCATCTTGCTGCTGGGGTTTATGGAATCAACACTGCCAAGCAGGTTTTCCTACATTCACATTATGTTGATGACAGTGTGTTTCAAATTATAATCATTTTAGTTGTGAACCACCTTGTAAGAATGTAAGTTTTGAACCAAATTTATTAAGTTGTGACTGATTTGTGTTTGATAAAAAGATTAATGTGGGACTTCTCTGTGATCAGAGCTCCACAAAACACACTCCTTACTTCCTGCTATTCCACCGGCACCCACATCTTCCTGCTGTTTTAAATGCCTGCCCGATGGATGATGATTTAGAGGTGGGAAACCCCGAAGACACCATTGACCAGAGGGTTTGAGAGATGGCAACACTGAATGAAACGGTCTGCACATGCAAAGGGGGGTGGCTGATGGAGAGTGGATTTTCCTGGGTGGTACATGGAAAATGTGAAGTTACTCTAATTTTCATTGATCGTAAATTCTCCACAACATCGAAAAGGCCCAAAGCAGCCAGAAAAAGGCATTTTCAAACAGAAAGAGGAAGCTGCTCAAGGAGTGTATTATACAGGCTGGAGATGATGTGCTATTAACTAAGGATACGAAAAGGAAATGTACAGGTGATGCATTATCATCCCACCACCAAGGACCATACAAAGTGGCCAGCATCACTTGCAAAGGGGTGGCCACAATTGTCAAAGATTCAGCAGCCCAAAGGGTGAACGTGTCCAGGCTGAGGAATTATTACCGTCCCCAAAGTAAAAGGATTGCGCAGTGGATAGAACTGTTTACAATTGAGTATCAGTTCTATGTGCCAAATGGATACATGGTCATAATTCCTGTCACATATTTGTAAAATTTTAGATCCACAGAGTGAAAGAAATTTTGTCTTGGACCATACATACAACATGCCTCAGTGGAAGATCGACCATCAGTATGCCAGCCCTGGAGCAAAGTGGATTACAGAGTTGGGCCCTGATCAGTCAAGTCTGGTCAGCATTCTTTCCAACCAGGCATTTTCACACATAGAAGCAGAAAACCTGTAAAAGCCAAAGTACATGACAATTTTGGAGCAGCAAAGACTTGTTAAATAAAAGAAGCTATACAGTGTAGTTTTCCACTTTTTCCCTGCATCTTGAGCCAAGGTGTATTATGTAATCCAGTAGCCTCTCATAGTTAAGACATTATGTCTTGAACAGATTTTGTTTGATTTTTTTTGCCTAATTTACTTCCAAACGACTTCAGTGTCAGTCATCAGAGATTCTCTTGTGTCATTGTATTTCACCCTCCTTCACCCTGCCCATCTCTTTCCACTGCTCATTCAAGCTTAATCATTTGAAATATTATTTTCACTAGCAAGGAACACACATCAACATAGGATTTAAAACAGTTTATTTACATGAGTAAATGCAAACGTGCTTATATGTCACAGGCGATTTGGGGAAACGATGAGAAGGAGTCCGCCGTAGCTCCCGGGCACGACGGACCCCCAGAAACCAGCTTAATAATTTAAGATATTTCAGATGGAACAAGTGTACAAAGATACTCTTGGAAAGACCTGTGGTCCATTACCCAGATGACGCGTTTGGTATGCCGTATGGTGGCTGAAAGGGGGCTCGAATCTAAGCGAAGTGAACTAGTGTTATGGGACATACGCCTGACTGAGATAGAACTTGACGGAGGTATTAGTGTAACGAGAAGGGTGTGGCAACTTGGCTGGAATCAAAGATGAAGAAAGGTTTGCTGATGATGCATGGTGATAGCGTGTATGAAGCTCAAGAGTTTGTGAAGGGGTTTACGGGTGGTTGGATATCGAAATCGAACGATAGTCGGGTAATCAAGTTGGTTCTTTCTGATCTCGGAGATGGAACACGATGGTATCTAACGAGAAAGGAGACGTGTCAGGGACGGAGGAAGTCATCTCAGTAACGAGGAAGATGTAGTGATCAGCGAGTCGACTAGGAGATGGCAAAGGAAAGTTAAGTGTGTAGAAGATAATGGCATCCCAGTGTCAGAAACCAAGAACTAAGCTGCCTAGTGTAGAAAGTGGGCTTGGTCTAGATGCTGAAATTAAAAAGTTAAACATCATGGCATCCCAGTGCCAGAAACTGCGAACAATGCCACTCTGTAAAAATGCTAGTATTGAAAAGTTAAACATAATGGCATCTCGGTGCCTGAACCGCGAACAATGCCACTCTGTAAAAACACTAGTATTGAAAAGTTGAACATAATGGCATCTCGGTGCCTGAACCGCGAACAATGCCACTCTGTAAAAACGCTAGTATTGAAAAGTTAAACATAATGGCATCTCGGTTCCTAAAACCATGACCGATGCCACCCTGTAAAAATGCTAGTATTGAAAAGTCAAAGAAAATGGCATACCAGTGCCTGAAACTGTGAACAATGCTACTCTGTAAGGGAGCTAGGATTGAAAGTCACAGAAAATGGTGTCCTGGTGCCTGAAACCACGACCGATGCTACTTGATGTATGTGCCAGTGTTGAAAAGTAAAAGAAGATGGCATCCCGGCTGCCTAAACTGTGAACGATGCTACGCTGTAAAGACTCTAGTACTAAAAGTCGAAGACGTGCCTGAATCCACGAATGATGTTATGATATGTGCTGGTATTGAAAAGTAATAGATGATGGCATCCCGGTGCCTGAAACCACAAACGAGGCTATTCAATGTATGTGCTTGTACTGAAAGTGAAAGAAAATTGCATCCTGGTGCCTGAAACTGTGAACGATGCTACGCTGTTAAGACGCTAGTACTAAAAAGTCGAAGCCAATGGCATCCTGGTACCTGAAACCACGAATGATGCTATGATATATGTGCTGATATGGAAAGTAAAACATAATGGCATCCCGGTGCCTGAAACTGAACGATGCTACTCAATTTATGTGCTAGTATTGAAAAGTCAAAGATAAATGGATCCCAGTGCCTAAAACTGTAAACGATGCTGCTTCAGTTCAGATGCTGGTGTTAAAAGTGGAAGATTATGGCATCCCAGTGCCTGAAAATGTGACTGCTGCTGTTCTGTTAGAATGCTGGTTTTGACAAGTCGAACATAATGGCATACCAGTGCCTGAAACTGAGAACGAGTAAAATGATTGAGATGACGATTAAGATAGTAGCATTCTCGGTGCCCGAAGCTTCAGATGGAGAGGAAAATCAAGACAGTGGCATCTCGGTGCCTGAAACTGCACTCGCATCCGGTTTGGATCCTCGGAATAATGGGTTAAGGATCGTAGCATCTTAGTGCCCAAACTTCAAGGGCGCAGCTTGGTAAAGTTGTCAGATGAAAAAAGTGGGACATAATGGCATCTTGGTGCTGAAACTCTCATCAGAGCCACTGTAAATTCCTGGTGCACTGAACCACAACTGATGCTGCTAAGTGAAGTTGCTGGGTTTGAAAGCTGAAGATAGTGGCAACCCAGTGCAAGAAGCCGGTGCTGTCACCAAAGGATGTTGCTGGCGTTCAGTGGAAGAAGGCAGAGGCATCTCAGTGCCTTTGCTCTGAATAATATCACATTTCAGGTGCTGGAGGAGACCAGCTGAGAGCAGAGGCATCTCGGTGCCTGATGCTCTGAATGATGTTACCTGTTTTAGGTGCTGGAGGAGACCAGCTGAGAGCAGAGGCATCTCGGTGCCTGATGCTCGGTTGATGTCATCTGCTGCTGTTACAGAGGTAGACCAGCTGGGAGCGGAGGAACCAAAGCCCAATTATAACCTGCTGAGACCTCGTCCTGGTACTTCTTCTTCTCTTTTTGTTTTTTTTTAAAAAACTGTTATAATCATCATAATTCAAAATGTATAATTAATTAATTCATATATTTTCCAAGCATTGAGAGATGTGTTCATTTGTCCTTTGTCCGTGATGTTGTGCTCTCTGAGCGAGGCGGTGTTTCGGTGATGACGTCACGAGTAGGCGGAGGCTGGTCCGGTGAGTGACAGGTAGAAATCAGCCCGGTGAAAGTTTTTGTTTGTTGTCATGCCGGTGAATTGGAATATTTTTCGTTTAATGACTTTTATGGAGAGAAACCAGTCCAGTCAGATATCTTTGTAGAAAACTGACAATCTGGAGACCTGTCTGGAGCCTGGTGGCAGCGAGATAGGATGCGGAGTGGCTTGGAGCTCTGACCGGAGGCAGCCGTCAGGTGGGAGAACCTCGGCGACGGCGTGGAGCTTACGGCGTGGAGCTAACGGCGTGGAGCTGCTGCTTCTTTTCTTTGTTGAGCCGTGGGACACTGACGATCCGTCGTGTGAACGGTGACGCTGAATCCAACGAGGGACGAACCTGGCCGAACGTGGATCACCGAGATTATGTGGCAGCACGCCGGGGCTGATCACTTGCTGGACGGTCTTTCCGTGGCTGGGAGCGGGGTCCCCGGCATGGATGGTTCGGCGTCCGACGTCGAGTTTTCCTTCCGACTCGAGGTTGCATTAAAGTCCCACTGGACTCCGAAAAGAACTTTCTGGACGCTGACGGAGTGATGAAGACTCTTGAGTAAATGACAACACGAAATGTAAGTTTCTAAAACGTTTCCCGTTGTGTTGGTTTCGCGTTTCTTTTCCTGTTCGGCTCAGAGCTGCGTGCTCTGACGTACGAAGAGAGAACAAACAGGATATGGTGGGTAAGGAGGGTTTATATACCGGAAGGGGTGATGTTGAGGTGTGGTCCTGCTCCCGAAATTATGCTAAAAGCTCCACTTATTGAGGTTTAACAGGCTGAAAGCCTGCTCATGGACATATGTGCTTCCACAGAGGGATAGCATCACCTGTGCATGTTTGCGGATCTTGGCATACCTGTGTGCAGGAGCACATCTGTAAAAGTCCCTTAAGGGCAGCTCTCTGAACTTGCTATGGAGGTCTGAATCAGACTGAAGTTCCAGCAGTTCCATTTGAAGCTCCGTATTGACTGCATCCACTTGTACAGAAAAGGGCTGTGCAAAGAGCTCAAATGCTGCTCCATGTTCTTGGAAATCTTGGAAGCGAATTATCAAACTCCACCATAAGATCACTGAGAATGTTGAGGTACTTTGGTGTGTTTTCCTCCAACAATCCAAGTTCTTTGAAGCTGGGAAAATGTGCCAAATTTCCTGAATGTAGACACAAACACAAAATGAACAATTACAGATGCAGACATTTGTGGTGCTCCATTCAGTGAAGCAGTCTAATTTTCACTGACACAAAATCAGAATCGGAATCAGAATTAACTTTAATCGCCAGGTATGCTTGAACATACAAGGAATTTGTTATGGTATACTGTGCTCTCTTGTACAAGGTAGTGGTAAAGCATAAAGGTAAAATAGTAGTAGTAAAGTTTTGCATGAAGAGTGTTATCAACAACTATAAACACAAAAGAATAGCAAATAGAATGCATAGGTCACACAGTTAACATGGTTAGGATCAATAACAAGCATATTTGATTGTTTTGTGTTGATAACACGACTGAAATCAGACCTCACCTGTTGAGACATGTCTGCTGAGCAAAAGGAGTTTTTGCTTGAAGGCAAAACCCCCAGCCATCAGTATAAGAAACCATCCATCTATTGCCCCATTGATTTTTGGAGGGGTTGATCATTGCATTTCACTATATGCAAATGATGTAGTTCTGTTCCTGTTCCGTCCAAGAAGAGTCTCTACCCTCTTTATGAGAACTCATAAAGACATTTGGAAAACTATTTGGTTACATCATTAACTGGGATAAAAGTGAATTCCTATCTCTCAAAGGGAATCTAGACTCAAACTTTTTAAAAATGTACCCTTCTGTATAATTTCGGACAAAATAAAATACTTAGGTACTACCATTCCCAAAGACCACAAATTGATTTACAAATTAAATTTTCTGGATATGGTAGATAAACTGAAACAGACTATTGCGTCTTGGAGATGACTTCCTCTGTCCATGGTGGGTCGTTCTATAACAATTAAAATTATAGTATTGCCCAGGTTTCGATACCTCTTCCAAAATTTACATATAATTTTACCCAAAGCTTTTTTCAAATAACTAGATTCTATTTTCCGACCCTTTGTGTGGGATTTAAAGTGCATCGCATTTTTAAAAAACATCTAACCAAAACAATGATGTTTAACCTGTTCATAAAGTAGACCAGTAGCCAAGACCGTCATAATCAAGACCATCAAACTAATCATCCACTGCACTAACGGTGCGTACCCACCAAAAGCGTCTAAAGCGATTTTAGTCGCGCGACAAGTGAAATCGCGTCGCTCTGGACGCGCGAGTTTTGTCGCTGGTACAAATGCCAAAATCGCTCGACGCGTCATCGTTGCGTCATCGTTGCAGGAAGAAGCCGCCTGACGACGGCAGGTTCAAGCGGTACTTCCTCCATCAGCTCTTTTCAGAGCCACCCAAACATCCTAAAGAGCAAACGTCCTGCAGTATCACTACACAGTCCCAGAAATAAAATGAAATGAAAGCATGAATGTCAGCACATCATGTTTTATGTGTTATGTATAGCAGATGTTTTACAATTTAGGCCTTTCACAATCAATAAATAATTTAATGAATGACTGAAAATAAGCTCATTAATTTAGCCAGCCTTGATGTGTTGACACGTATTTGTGTGTTTGTTTTCCTCCTCCTCCTCCTCTCTCTACCAAACACACTGGATGAGAGAAGAGAGTTCACTCTGTGTAGTTGTCTTCTAAAATAGAGCTATTTTAAAGCTTAGACATTCCAATCTTGAAAAGTTAAACTTTATTGCTATATATTGTCATTATATTAATTCAAAAATAATATAGACAACAATATTATCTGCAAAATTTGTAGAACTATTATCATCCAGCAGAATTTGTCATTGTGACAGGCCTATTAGGTTATAATTAAGTTTTAAAAGTGTATAATCTCTTACTTATAAAACACAATAACATAGCTAATTAGTTTTCAAAAACATTCTTTTGATTAGATGGTAGTGTGTCTGCCACTTTTTTTTATAATCATATTTACCTATATAATATATCTTTAGTATGATATTTGTCTGTAGAGACGTGATAAAAGACAGCAAAAGCAATGCAATTAACATATTTATTACATTTAATTTTTACATAGAAATATAACATTTTATTTACATTAAAAAAATTAAATTCTTTAATAAATAAAAATAATTTAAAAACAAAACAAAACAGAAGAGCCTCAGAGACACGTACACAATTCCTCAATAGCCAGCCCATTCCCTGTAGAGATTGGTACCCCACGAGCTACTCGGCTGGGTCCAGATTAAGCACAACTGTCCTAGCTTCATAAATTAATTTGTGAATTTGAAATTTCACGAGCCTTTACTTGGGGCTCCAATCTCTCCAGGGAAGGAGCGAGGCCATCGAGGAACAATTGATCCTCAGAGCGGGGAGGCTGTGGTGCAGGAGGGTGAGACTGGCTCCGAAGAGCCTGGAGCAGCATCCTCTGGATCTCCTCATTGGCGTCCTCAGGTTCTCTTCCTCCCTGTATGCTGAAGAAACACAATGCATAAAATCAATTTGTGTGTGTGATGATGCAAAAACGGTGCACCTTATGTGAAAAAAAAAGACCAAAATTTGTCATGTACATACCACTCCGAGGTGTCACCAGTGAGGGTGGGGCAGCAGCAGGGGCAGACGAAGAAAGGCCGGGAGTTGGGGAAGTCGGTGGGGCCAGGGAAGCTGGTGGGGCCGGGGATGTGACAGCAGGCTCCTCCTCCTCATCAGGAAATTCTTCTTTTGCATTTATGACAAAAATGTATGAATTTTACAAACAAAAAAATACACTTGAATCAAACAGTTCAGCCACAGTAATACCAAGTCTCCACAACACTTTTTAAACTGTTGATTAGTTGAGGCTGTGAAAAATAAATACATTTGCTGAGTCTGACAGCAGGCATCCTCCTACATGATGATGTATTTTTCAAACAAACCTCTCTGAGATGAGCCTGCTGTCTCCTTCCACCGACTCCCTACTCTGGGGGGTCCAATCCTCCTCGACCCCCTGCTCCTTGTTTCCACTTGTTGCTCTTGGAGCAATAAAGGGGTCGAGGAAAGAAAGGACCCCAGGTACCTCCACTTTCTTCCTGACCCTGCTGCTGACCCACTCTTGGGGAGCTTCCTGCGCTCTCTGGTATACGTGTCCCTGAGGCTCTTCCATTGTTTTTTACACTTTTCAACTGTAAAAACATAACGCACGTAGATCGATTAATTCTAAGCTGCCTTTGTTGAATGAACGAGAGGTGAAGGTACGTCAGTAAAGCTAGCCATGTTAGCATGCTAGTGCAACAGACTGAAAACAGTGATGCAATACGAGCAAAACAGAGAAAAAAAACTTACTTGGTTCTCCAAACTCCTGGCTTATGCTCACCCAGGCCCGATCCTTCATGTGCATGTCCTTATATAAAGGACAGGTCACATCGTATAGCTCTGGGTGAGCAGCAACGGCGATGATTAGCCCCTCTATTTTTGTAAACACACTGGCAAGTCCGCTGAAACCCCAGAACGCTCCGCCTCCGCTGATTGGCTGTCGCGGTGCGACAAAACGCTCGATCTCTTGAAAAGTTCAAATATTTCAACTCGAGCGTCAAGCGTCGAGCGATTTTTCGCTGGAATCGCGCGACACCCGATGCTCGACGCTTGACGCTCGACGCTTGAACGCTTGACGCTCGACGCTTGAACGCTTGACGCTCGACGCTCGCGATGGAGCGTCAAATCGCGGGTTTAGATTGACTTTGTATGGAACTTTGTCGCTTTTGGTGGGTACGCCTCGTAAGACCATGTCCACATGTAGCCAGGTATCTGTGAAACAGCTGCCTCTGAGGAACATCCAGTCATTTTTCCTCTCAGAACAATCCTTGAATATATTGTTGCTCTCTCAGCTCATTATTTGGTCCAGGAGGCTGTGCCTCTCCCTGGAGAGTTTAACTCTCACCAGGACAGTGTATCAGTTGATTTCACATCTTATGACTGAGTTCCCCCACTCCTCCCCTAACATTTCAAGGTTACATTTCGCGTCTCTCTTTTCTTCAGTGTAATATTACCTGGACCCACTCAGTCTTTGAAGCCTTTTGTGTGGCTTTGAGAATTTTTTGAAGCCAGGTTTAGACCAATATGCTGAAATAAAGTCTTTCGCTTTAGTGGACCCTTGTCTTTCTTTCTCCATTCGTTTTTCAGTGAATATTTTTTAGTGTTATTTCTATTCTTACTAAAAGAATTTGAAAGAACCCTGTCTGACAAGGCCATATTGTTCCTTTATGGCATTAGAAAGAAATTTTCTTGGAATAAGTTTCAAAATATATCTAGATATACTGTTGTGGAGTTTTTTGATTAAAGTAAGCAATTTACCCTACTGAAGGCAAATTCTCAGATATCCTTACACATAGATGCCAGCTGTCACGTTTGTCAGACGGCTGTCTCCAGGAGAAGACAAGGCCATAAACAAAAATGTTGTTCTCTGGTAACTGGAGACGAGCTCCCTGTCTCCAGGCTATTCAAAGCACACAGCAGCTGAGCTGACCAACAGATTTCTGCCCATTGACGATTTCAATGTTCTCTGTAATAGTTATACTTGAACACATTCTGAAGATCCTAACAGGTCCTGAGTAATTCCCTCAATTCCAGGTTCACACTGTCAATTTGCTGATGTTCATTTGACTTCATGGACACAAACTTGTAAGATGTAATACCAGATATTATCTGTACCCCTCCTCATTGATCAGGTGGTATCCTGTCCCCCCTACAAGGCCCTGCTGCACCAAATGACAGCCAATCACCACTGGAGAAGGGACGTCCACAGGGTTTTAAAGGGAGACAGGCTTCTACTCAGGAGGCTTTTTTCTACACAGGTTTTTGGGATGGAGGTTTTTAGGCTAAGAGTTTGTTAGAAGGTTTAGGAAAGGTTTTAGGAAATGCAAGAGGTTTCTTTTCAGTCGTTGTTCATGTTGTTTAGTTTTATCAGTTGGTACAGAATGTTTAACGTGCTGCAAATCTTTCAACTCAGAAGCTTTGTTAGAGATGGCTAGACTTGAATAAACTTTTTTCTGGATTCAAACTGAATGGACTCTCCTGCTGATTTGGACTCCTCTTCTCATCATTTTTTCATGGGTAAATGTCTTAGAATTAGGAGACCTAGAATGAGAAATTATGCAGTAGAAATGGGGGTCCTCCCCCACCTTATATTAAAGTAACAGATTCAACAAGTAACAAGCGAGTCCAAAAATTAGATTCTACAATACGCTTGGATGTATTTTCTTCTGTACTTTGAAAGGTGCATCCAGCCTGTCTGGGGTGATTCATGGATCATGGGCCACCCAACAGAGTATTGCCTGAGGCTCCAAAGCAACAAAAGATTTCACAACTTTGATGAACTTTTTTCAATCATAGACTTTGAAACTATCAGAACAGAGAGTTCACAGGCCTTAAAATGAGCCCAAAACCTACTCAAGAGGTTGGTGCAAATGTGGCGGGAGGGGGTGGCACTAGGATTAGTGTCGGCAACGCCACCCATGCAGAATGGATTTCCACCTCTGGAACCTAATTATTAAACTCTAATACAAAGCATGTATATGTTTGTATATCACTGGCAGAGATGGTGATTTTTACAGAGCAGTGAGCCATATGTTAGTTGCAAATGTCTAAAATCTTTCTTTATAAAACACAGAAAAACACAAAAAAAATCCCCCAAACCAAGCAATAATAAAGCAACCAACCCAAACAAAATAAATCAAAAGGAGCTAACTCAAAGCAAGCAAACAAACCCCCAGAATAACTTAACATCGGCTCAAAGAAAACAAAAAAATTCAATGCAATGCAAAAAGAATCAAAAAGAAAATAGCACACCCATGCAGAAAAGAAACCACGGAGGGACACCAAAACCAATAAATGCAGTGCAGGAATAACCAAATAATCACATAAATGCAAATCAAAGAGGAAACAAAACAACTATAAACAATAAAGAAATAATCTAAACACACCCTAATTTCCCTAAGCCTAAGCAGGGAAGCCCAGACTTCCCTCACCCCAGCTACTTCATCCAGCTCTTCCCAGAGGATCCCGAGATGTTCCCAGGCCAGCCGAGAGACGTAGTCTCACCAGCATGTCCTGGGTCTGCCCCAGGGTCTCCTTATGGTGGGACGTGCCCTGAACACCTCACCAGGGAGGCTTCCTGGAGGCATCCTGACCAGGTGCCCGAACCACCAGTCCGCATTACTGCAGACGCTGCACTGATCCGCCTGTCAACCTTTACTCTACCCTTCCCTCACTCGTGAACAAGACCCCGGGATAATTAAACTCCTCCACTTGGGGCAGGATCTCATCCCCAATCTGGAGAGGCCAATCCACCCTCTCCAGCTGAGGACCATGGACTCGGATTTGTAGGTGCTGATTCTCATTTCAGCCGCTTCACACACGGCTGTGAACTGATCCAGTGAGAGTCGAAGGTCACGGTCTGATGAAGCCAACAGGACCACATCATCTGCAAAAAGCAGTGACCTAATCCTGATGTCACCAAATTGAACCCCCGCAATGCCTAGAAATTCTGTCCATAAAGGTTATGAACAGAACTGGTGACAAAGGGCAGCCCTGGCGGAGTCCAACCCTCACTGGAAATGAGTCCAACTTACGGGCGGCAATCCGGACCAAACTCTGACACTGGTCAAACAGGGAACGGACGTAACAAGGGGTCCGACGCCCCATACTCCTAGAGAACCCCTCACAGGACTACCCCAAGGGACACGGTCAAATGCCTTCTCCAAGTCCACAAAACACATGTGGACTGGTTGGACAAACTCTCATGCACCCTCGAGGACCCTGCTGAGGGTATAGAGCTGATCCACTGTTCCACGACCAGGACGAAAACCTCATTGCTCCTCCTGAACCCGAGGTTCGACTATCCAACAGACCCTCTTTTTCAGTACCACCCAAACAGACCTTACCAGGGAGGCTGAGGAGTGTGAACCCCCTTTAGTTGAACACACCCTCTAGACTCCTTTCTTAAAAAGAGGGACCACCACCCTGGTCTGCCAGTCCAGAGGCACTGTCCCTGATGTCTTCATGATGCTGCAGAGTTGTGTCAACCACAACAGGTCCAGAACATCCAGGGCCTTAAGGAACTCTGGGTGGATCTCATCCAGCCCCAGGGCCCTGCCACCAAGGAGCATTTTAACCACCGCAGCAACCTCGGCCCCAGAGAAGTTAGAGCCCACCCCCACATTCCCAGGCCCTGCCTCCTAAAAAGGAAGGCGTGTTGATGGGATTGAGTTTATATATTTATTTCATTTTACCTGTATTTAACCAGGTAAAAGTCCCATTGAGATAAAGACCTCTTTCATAAGGATCACCGGGCCAAGAGGCAGCAGCATCATATTAAACAAAGACAAAAGCAAACAAGAACAACAAAATTTAAAGTAATAAAATCAGAGCAATTAGATAAATGAAGTGCAGGATTTATTTTGACAGGAACTTTGTCGGTTTCTTAAGAAAGTGGAAGACTTCCAATGAAACTAGTTCAGAGAGTTTCAGCTCAGATTGAAGGGCATTCCAAGCAGAGGGGGCAGAGCAACTGAATGCCTTTTTTCCTGTTTCAGTTCGAACACGAAGAGCAGAGAGATGCAAAATGTAATTTGATCTTAAGGCATAACAACTCACAGTTCTCTGAAGGAAAGTGCATAAATAAGTAGGGCCCAAACCAAGAATAATCTTATCAACCACAGTCATCCAGTATGTATATCACCTTAGATTCAATGAAGGCATGCCAGCTTTGGTGTAAATTTTGCAGTGGTGGGTGAGATGGCTACAGCCAGCGATAAACCTCAGAGCACAGTAATAGACAGGAGTCAAGGACTGGAGGCAGCTGGATGAAGCATACATATACACAACACCACTGTAGTCAAGTACAGGCAAAAAAGTAGCTGAAATCAGACGCTTCCCAGCTTTAAGAGAAAAACATGACTTGTTCCTATTGTAGAAACCGAGCTTAACACTCAATTTAAAGATTAAATTTAACATGCAGTTGAAATGTAAGGTCCTCATCAATAGATAGTCTTTAATACTTGTAGCTTGTGACCAGCTCAAGAGTTTTTATAATCCCTTCATATAGGCTGCAGGAGTCTGGACATCCCTGGTTGAGCTGCCTTCATCGGTGGCGCCAGAGTCCACCTGTGCCAAGTCACTATCCATAGTGTTGCCCACAGCAGATAATCCAGCTATCGCACATACCCTAGAGTGCCCAACGTCACTTGGCACGGTTCCGCTTTGCGCAGCTGCATGCTCCGGCCTCAAATTGCGCTCCATAGCAGCAACTCTGTGTTCAGTGGTTGTTGTAATTTCAGCCAAACTCACGCTGATGTCCGCTCGAAGTTTCACTGCATGCCGGAGAGCAGAGACCTCACTTTATAGCCGCTCCATAGTTGTTAGCAAGTTAGATACATCCAAATTGTTAAATGTCACCAGAGGAAGTTCATCCAGATAGTGACAGACAAAGCGAGAGATATTTTCCCCACACTCGTTTAGCACCTTTAAGCAGCTTTTAATGCTTTTGATGACTTTCTGGTCACCCTTAAAGGCTACATAACGTTGCTTTGTGTCGGGACACAGTTCAAACAGTGTCTTCCTTGATGTTTCCACTTGGAGTCAAAGGTGTTCGAGGCTATAAGCACAAGTTCATCATGACACATAGTCTTAATCTTGACTGCGAGGAAGTTCAGGAACTCATCCTCTACAATCGGTTTACCATCTACAGTCTCATGGATCACGGGTTTTAAACGCAATCGATTAATTCCGTGAGCCGGCGTCTCTCTACACGCACCGTCCGCTATGTTGTCTGTGTGTGTGTGTGTGTGTGTGTTAACTTTCACTTTTTTAACAGTGCTGGAAAAAAAAACAGCTTTAAGGTCTCCTTTCATGTACTTACAGATTTGGCGTGGTTTTTATTTTTTTGCTACATTTTATATG
Organism: Thalassoma bifasciatum; assembly: GCA_008086565.1. Lineage (NCBI taxonomy): Eukaryota > Metazoa > Chordata > Actinopteri > Labriformes > Labridae > Thalassoma > Thalassoma bifasciatum. Next base: position 61,261 of record RPOG01003282.1, read on the forward strand.
GTCACTTCTAAGTCTTTTAGAACAGACTTCAGCTCTACCTGTTTTCCTTTGTTTCTGGAAAAATACATCACAGGTTAAAAAGTATTTTGTTTGGATTGATGGAGGTGAATTAAACTAAGTCAGATTCATTTATAGAGTAGTATTGATTGGCACTTATTGTAAATGAGATTAGAGACAAAAGAAAAGATGTGTGCTCCTTTAGTAGAGGACAGGATTCAGTCTGGAGGAGTCTTAGGGGTCAAAGGTCACGGTTATTCAATGTTGCTTTTGGGCCTTGCTAAATACGTGCAGAGATTTCTCCAGATTCTCTGAATCTTTTGATGATAGTATGAACTGTAGATGATGAAATCCATCAATTCCTGCAGTTGTACGTTGAGAAACCTTCAGCCTTCAAGTCCCCATCAAAAACTCACCTTTTTAAGTTAGCTTTTAATCTGTGATTGTTCTGTTGTTTTGTCTTGTTTATACTGTGCTCTTTGGTTTATGTATTGTTTTTATCGATTGTAAAGTGTCTTTGAGTTTTGAAAAGCGCTACATAAATACAACTGCTATTTTTATTATTATTAATAACATTAAAATTAACATTAACATTCTTCTTACACTGTTGGACTATTTGCTCACACAGTTGTTGACAAAGTGGTGAACCTGGCCCATCTTTGCTTGTGAAGGACTGAGCCTTTTGGGGATGCTCCTTTTCTACCTAATCATGACACCTGTTCACCTTTTCACCTGTGAAATAATCCAAACAGATGTTCTATGAGCATTCTTCAACTTTCACAGTCTTTTGTTGCCCCTGTCCCAGCTTTTTAGGAACATGTTGCAGGCATCAAATTCAAAAGGAGTCAATATTTACAAAAAAAGATGAATCAAGTTTATCAGTTTGAACATGAAATGGCTTATCTTTGAAGTGTATTCAATTGAATTTAGGTCAAACAGGATTTGCATATCATTGTGTTCTTTTTTATCCACATTTACACAACGTCCCCACTTCAGTGGCATTAGGGTTGTAAATCTGATCATTTGAATTCTCCTCCAACAGACAATGGAGTTATTGTTATTCAGGCATGATGCAAATTGTAAGTTCAAGGACTTTTGCATGGGTTGCAAATAGGGCATTAAGAAAACCAGGACATCAAACTGCTGGAGTTAAAGGTTATAAGAGGCTTCAGTGAATTCAAGAACACTTAAATAGCACTTAAAGTCTCATCATCATCATCATCATCACAGTTGTTTGCTGCAGGAACCAAACCACAGCAACAATATTAACATAGGCACTTAATAAGACCTCAGAGGGTCGTATGATGAGAATGATTCAGGGATTTAAGATGTGATGGATGATGAATGTGGAGGAATATGTGTCAAACTCAGGAATCAGAAGTAGACGTGGGAGTGCCAGACACAGATTTGACTAAGAAAGGACAAGAATAGAGGAAATGAAGAAGAGGGTGGATGGACAGAGTGGAGTGGGATGGTTGCATTGAAGTTGGCTTATCAGGTGATTGAAGATGTGATTTGGGCGTGGTCCTGTCACTGAATTTAAGTTGACGCCTTAACTTTGTCTGTGCTCACTCTCACATTGCAGGTAAGTCAGCTTTGATGGTATTGAAAATATTACTCAGATGATTTAAAAAAAAAATATTTTTTTGTCTAGTTAAGTTTTCTTTCAAAAATAATGATATTCCAGAGCTGGATAAAGGCAAAAAAAAGTTTTGGGGGACATCAGAGTAGCTATGGGATGCAATAAGGGTCAATTGGAATGAAGCAAATCTTTAAATGTGAAATAAATAAATAATATTCTTTTTAGGGAAATTCTAATCTTGTCACACAAGAGACTTATAACTTAATCATTAAGTATAGTACATTAGCTTTTACTGTGGTTCTGCTCTTCTTTTACCGGACTTTGAAGAAAAGAGGAGTGCCAGGAAAAGGTTCCTCTATTCAGGAACTAATGTTTCAGCTGTTACTTTACTGACACAGCTTATTCATGTGTCATCGGCTAATGATTCATTGGACCATAGAATTCAGAACAAAACAAAAGTTGACTTTGAAGGAGAACAGGGTGTTGGGCTCAGTTTGCTGTTCAGTAAATTATGTAAAAGGGTCAAAGGCAACAATGCCATTACTTATAAACAAGACAGGAAAATGCATAATATTATTTAAAAACATAAAATGGAACCAATGAAAGTATTAAAAATGAAAACATTTCCAACTACAATAGGTGCAGAAAGGTGTGACCAGTACTTGATGTTTTTTGGTGGGATTTCAGGTTGCAACTCATGTCTGATTGTCCCAACTGTAAGTGAATTAAGAGGAGCTCTTAACTATTTACAAAAAAAAAAAACGGAAAAAAAAACAAAGGAGCCGTCTTGTCAGAACACATTTATTTTTTCAAAAAGTGCAAAAAAAACAAGTGTTGCATGACATGGTGCAGAAGCCTTAAAGGTCATCATTTTGTACGTTAAATTTGCTCTTTTTTCTTGAGATAATGAGTTAATTTCAGTTGTTTTCTTGAGATAACAACCATTTTGTTTTAACAGGAGAAAATAAAGCTTGTTTTCTCCAGATAACTGGACCATTTCTTATGACACCCATCCTCTAATTAAACTGCAGTAATGCTACAGTCTAATTGTCTGATATTCAATCAGCATTAATTTTCCAATGCATTTTGACACATTTCTAGAAAATGACATGGATTGTCAAGAAAGAAAAGATTTGCTTGTCATTCATCGATTTGTTGCATCAGTCATTTACCAAGAGAACCCAAATTTCCACAGTGCCTCTGAGGGGATCACAGGTTCGGCCCTGCAACATTTGGTCCATGTACAACAGAATTTAAAGCCCGGAGGGTGGTACTGCATTTATCTGAGGCACTGATGGTGTGACTGCAGTTGAATTGAAAGATGGGTGGTTTGAGGAAATTATCCTGCTATCTCGAGAAAACAAGCTTTATTTTCTGAAAATAACGAGAAAAATGAATTATTTTGAGATAATGAAGCAAATTTATTGTAGAAAATCATGGGCTTTAGGGCCTTCTGTAACAGACATGGAAACACTTAAATGTCTTTGAATAATGACTTGGAGATGTTTACAGTGGGAATATTGTCTTTATGAGTAGAGACAGACAGAAAAATCATAACTTCACAAGAGCTGGCTCTGAAAGTAGCTGGGATACTGATTTGTCTCATCAGCAGCAGCAGCATTTGAAGTTTTTCAGGGCCAAAGTGGGTGAAACCTGTCAATCAAACAGAATCTTCATTTTCTTTTTCGTTTTTTACAGCTGAACAATAAAACAGTCAAAGGAAGACGCAGTCATTGCCATGGAAAGGAGGGGTATTCTGTTTCTTCTCTTTTCAGGTTGGTGAAAAGAAATCGCTATCTCTCAAAGTCTGTTTCAGTCAGTCATCTACCAATAAAGCACAGTTCAGAAGTTAGTTGCTTGTTGCCGTTCACTTTGAAGACTTTAGATTTCAGCACTGGACCAGAGAGCTGCAGAATGACTTGAGTCAAAGTAAACATCCTCATAGTCAAATGTTGCCTCACTACAAGTGAAGTAGCTAAGTTCATAACTGTCATTAAATTGCTTAAAATATACTGAAGTAGACAGATCACATGAAAACGATGTTTTCTCACAGCACATGAGTGCCTGTAAAACTTTTGAGTGTAAAACTATGACAATTACTGGAGAAACTGCTGCCTGTAATACTGTAATTTTACAGTGTCCTACTGTAAAAATAAATACAGTAAGTAATTATAATTGAATTTACAGTGCGTGTAAAATATACTGTAAAAATACAGTATGACTGCGGCCATGTCACCAGTTCTCTTCTGTTTATGTACAATATCTTTTCAGCAGAAATATGGGAGTTTTCTGTGTAAATATGCAGTAGTTTATTGTGGATACAACATTTACACAACAATACATTGTCTGTAATAATCTGTACGGTTCTAGATGTCTTTTTTTCATCACATTTTGTGTTTTATATATCACACACACACACACACACACACACACACACATACAGTGTAACACAAAAGTGAGTACACCCCTCACATTTCTGCAGATATCTAAGTATATCTTTTCATGGGACAACACTGATAAAATGACACTTTGACACAATGAAAAGTCTGTGTGCAGCTTATATAACAGTGTACATTTATTTTTCCCTCAAAATGACTCAAAATATAGCCATTAATAGCTAAACCCCTGTCAACAAAAGTGAGTACACCCCTAAGAGACTACATCCCTAAATGTCCAAATTGAGCACTGCTTGTCATTTTCCCTCCAAAATGTCATGTGACTTTTTAGTGTTACTACAGTACATTTCATTGAGGGAAACATGAACTCCAACATGTACTGTGAAATACTGCAGCAGAGCATGATCCCCTCCCTCCAGAAACTGGGTGGCAGTGCAGTGTTCCAGCATGATAATGAGCCCAAACACACTTCTAAGACGACCACTGCTTTACCAAAGAGGCTGAGGGTAAAGGTGATGAACTGGCCAAGCATGTCTCCAGACCTAAACCCAATAGAACATCTTTGGGGCATCCTCAAGCTGAAGGTGGAGGTGAACAAAGTCTCGAATATCTGCCAGCTCCGTGATGTCGTCATGGATGAGTGGAAGAGCATTCCAGTGGAAACCTGTGAAGCTCTGGTAAACTCAATGTCCAGGAGAGTAAAGGCAGTTCTGGAAAATAATGGTGGCCACACAAAATACTGACCCTTCAGAAACTTTCACTAAGGGGTGTACTCACTTTTGTTGACAGGGGTTTAGCCATTAATGTCTATATTTTGAGTTATTTAGAGGGAAAAATAAATGCACACTGTTATATAAGCTGCACACAGACTACTTTTCATTGTGTCAAAGTTTCATTTTGTCAGTGTTGTCCCATGAAAAGATATACTTAAATATCTGCAGAAATGTGAGGGGTGTACTCACTTTTGTGACAGGAAGTGTTAATACCTTGTGCCACCTGCACGATCTCACAATACACAGCAGGAACTCATACCAACTGTTTCCCTCCTAACTAATGGTTAAAATAACTGTTAGGTTACAACTCACAAAGGTATTCTAGGTGTTAGCAACAATTGAGTTGATGCAGAAAAGTGCAGCATAAATAAAAATGGACTGATGAGTATTTTTTGTGCCAACTAACCTGTGTGCCTCATTTGTAACCAAACTGTCACTGAGACGTCACCACAACACAAAGCATGTGAGCTTCAAGGAATCACATCCTGAGCAGTCAGACAAAACATCTTCTCTTAAATCTCAATGCAAGTGGAATTATTAAGCAAACTTCAACCAACTAGAGAGGGTGACAAGTGTTTCTCTGCATGCTGGGAATTTGTTGTTAGTTCTGTTAGAACCTGATGAAGAGAAAAGAAAATTCAATCAATCCATCTTTATTTCTATATGGCCACATCATAATAAACATTATCTAAAGACACTTTCAAAAAGATTGACAGGTCCAGACGTTAATCGATTTTATTTAATAGATTAATAGATTTTTATTTTATTATTTATTTACAGAGACAAGAGAGACAAGACAAGAAGTCTGATCTCATCTTAACCCACAGACCTGTGCAGCATTCAGGAAGTTACAATGGAGGGGAACAGCTCCCCTTTAATGGGCAGAAAAAGAGAGGGGAAAGAGGAAGAGACAGAGAGATAGAGAGAGAGACAGAGAGAAGCAATGAGAAACAAAGGGAGGGGGAGAAGTTCAAAGAGCAAAGAGAGTGAGGCATGAAGCCAGAGAGAGAGAAATAAGGAAGTAATGTGTTCACCACACATAAATAGTAGTTGAGAAAAAAAAATCTTTGTCATTAGATTTTGTGAAGTAAAAGTAAAGGCTTCCACAAGATAGACTTAGAGTATAGTTACATCTGCAGCTCATTCTTGTCCCTCTGAGTCTTGTTAAATGGGCACCTCTTGTTGCTCTTTGACCATTAGTTTTAGGACTTAAACTCCTGGAACTAATCCTATAATGTTTTCTGTGACGTGTGGTTTTTTCCACTGAGGCCTGAAGTTCTGCAAAGATTTTACAAAACTAAGTTACTTCAAAAATAAAAGTTCAGGGCGCAGATGGCCTAGTGGATTAGGTCACGCACCATGAGGTTTTCCCTCGAGTGGGTGGCCTGCGTTCATATCCTGCGGCATGTTTCCCGCATGTCACTTCCCACTCTCTCCCCCTTTCCTACTCCTATCCACTGTCCTCCTCTATCTGATTTTCTATCTGATTAAAGGCATAAAAAGCCCAAAAAATATCTTTTAAAAAATCTTTAAAAAATAAAAATAATTAAATAAAAGTTCACAGACAAACCAGTAGAGGGCAGTATAACATTAACAAGGTCACTCAGCAAAGACCACACCATAA